>JAUPMG010084657.1:2177-12740 GCA_031762675.1 Pachysandra terminalis | reverse complement strand
TACGTGACTGATTCAATAGATCAGAGTTTCCAATCATCCAATGATGCATATCTAATCCGGATGTCTTATCTATTAAACGAAGAGTTCAGATCTCTCTAAATGAGGAAGAGAAATTATGCAAGATTATTGGAAACAAGTGGGTTCTAAAGCTCAATCACAAGGCATATGAAAGTGTAGAGAGATATAAGGTCTATCTCGTGGCAAAAGGTTACACCTAGAGAGAAAGTGTAGACTACGAGGAGAAGTTTCGACCGGTAATGAGGTTGCCTACATTCGACTCATTCTAGCTATTGTCGCGCACATAGATTTGAAACTCTATCAGATGGATGTCAAAACTGTGTTTCTTACTGGAGAACTGGATGAGGAGATCTATATGGATCAGCCATAGGGTTTCGTTGCCGAGGGGCATGAGCGTAGAGTTTGCAGACTCAAACGCTCCTTATACGGCATCAAACAGTCATCTAGGAAATGGTATCTTCAATTCCATCGAGCCATTATAGATTTTGACTTCACAATGATCACTATTTAAATATTAGACATCACAGTATGAGCTTTTTTATCTTGTCACTGTATGTTGACGACATATTGATAGCATGGAATGATAGATAGATGATTGTCGCCACTAAAGAGTAGCTTTCCTTCAGTTTTGAGATGAAAGATATGGGTGAGACAGATTACGTGATAGGTGTTAAGATTCATAAGAATTGCGTTAAGAGGCTTCTTTGTTTGTCCCATAAGACTTACACAAGGAAGGTACTTGAGCATTTCAGAATGCATGATGCCAAACCCATTGACACTCCTATCGAGAAGGGTGCTTCATTATATCTTGGCATTTGTCTAGAGGCAGAGAAAGAGAAGGAACAGATGGCTCATATTTCCTATAATAGTGCTATAGGTAGTCTAATGTACGCTATAATGTATACTAGACCTGATATTAGTTTCGCGGTTGGCTTAGTCAACCGTTACCAAAGTAACTCTGGAAAGATTCATTGGAAGGTAGTGAAACGTATTCTTCGATACCTACGTGGGATAACAGATTACATGCTTTGTTTCTAGGGAGCATATTTGTAGCTATAGGGCTATTGCTATGCAGACTAGACATTTGATCTAGATGGTTGAGAGTCAATGCTAGGATACACATGCATGCTAGGTGACGGGGCCATCTCTTGGAGTAATAAGAAGCAAGTCGATGTAGTGTTGTCCACTATAGAGTTAGAATAAATATCTTGTTGTGCAGCCGTCCAGGAGGCTGTATGATTGAGGCGATTCTTACAGGATCTTGGAGTCTCTAGAACTGGCGTGGGACTGATCACCATCTGTAGTGATAGCTTGGTAGCATTGGCCTACGCTAAAGATCCCAAATATTATGAAATGACGAAGCACATCGACATTCGCTATCATTACATCAGAGACAAAGTTGCACATGGAGACATGTCCCTTACACATATCCCCATTCAGCAGATGACAACTGATCTCATGCCTAAACCTATAGCTAGACAAGCTTTTAAAGTTCATCTCAAAGAGATGGGATTACGTAGATTGCGATTTGTGTTAAGTGGAATAATTTTTATTTACATTTGATAGACATCTCATATTATATTATATTTAATACATGCAAATTTAATAGAGTTTATCTTTTCACGAGGCATGAGATTATGAAGTACATGCACATTACCTCCATATTATGAGGATATGGATACGACATGTCACCACGCTAGTGGTTAGCTTCTCACATATCAACCAACCTTGGAGCATGCATTGTGAGCATGATGAGATATTAAGAGGACTTGTGTCATTGGAGGCATTTATAGGACTCTATGAGTTATATGTCGCCCTGGAGAGTCAGGATGAGATTCCTTAGGGAATTGAATTTTACCTCATGAAGCTGGATGCATGTGAGACCTTAATCAATGCACTTGAGAGTTGTGCCTTGGATTAAGGAGATCAGATTAAGTACATGAATTGCGACTAGACGAAGATATGTATGGTGTTGGAGGTTGACATAGTCTTGGATGGACCCAAAGTTTCACGATAGCATGAGTTGTCCTTAGGGAATCAATTTTTTCCTGATGAAGCCGGATGTGAGACATTAATCAATGCACTTGAGAGTTGTGACTTGGATTAAGGAGATTAGGTTAGGTGCATGAATTTTAACTAGACTAATATCCGTATGGTATTGGAGGTTGTCTTGGATGGACCCAAAGCTTCACCATAGCATGTGTTGCATACACATGTGCTAGTAACGACTTTACCTTTGAAAGCAAGTGAATGGATCCTTATTTCCTTACTGTGTAAGGTCATGATGATCCTTGTGAGTACCAATTTATAACCTTATTTTCTTTGATCATGTCGTGAAGTTAGATCTGATGATCGCTACTATAGCTTATTTTCTTATGGCCATGCATCATACGATCTAAGTGGGCTTTCTAGAAAAGCAGTCAGGTCGAAGCTAAATGACATAAGGCTTAGGAAAGACTATTTGGCATTACATTTAGAGAGATACCATTCATAGAGAAATGTGCTCACGGTTTATAATTATCATTTGAGGTTTCATATTTTTACTTATATACATATATATATATAGGCTATATGAATCATTTTAAATGAGCTCATTAATATGAATCTAGTGGTTGAGTATAGCGATCTGAGTTTGAGCCCATGAAGGGTTCTAATTGCTCAATCAGATGTGGTCAAATGAGTCTAGGATATAGATGAGACTTTTAACAGTGTATCTTCATGTTAGTTTTATGGAATTTGAAATGGAGTCGCTCTCTCATTACTTTGTGCTCATTGATCGCACACTGAACGACCTGTATGATTGGCACCCTTGATAGAAAGTTTTGATGTATATGAGAGAGTTGCGCACTCACAGTGTGCCCACTATGGATGAGTGAGAGATGTTGGATAGATCGTTTGAGTCAGTCCATATAGGTTGACCCATTGGAGTTGGGCCAATCAATTCCATCTTTAAGTGGGACGTCCGTATTAGGCAGCTTGTATGCTGGCCTAATATGGGTCCCTCTCTATCTCTACTAATCCTTATAGGACTAAGAGATTTAAAGCTTGAGTAGGAGATGTGTTGTTCCTGTATATAGGAACCTCCACCTCCCTAGGGAATCACATCAGAAAACGTTAAGTCCTATTATTGATATTCTCACTCTCACCATCCCTACCTTCCTAAAGTGAGATAAGGGTTGCCACTAGATTTCCATACCACAGCCCTTCATTCCTTGTGTGGTTCTAGTAATCACACATACACTAATATGGTGTCACACTCCAGACCTCGTAGCACAACTTCCCATGTGGGGTGTCACGGATCTCGAGGTGAGACCTTCGGGATCCATTTCTGGACCCGGATTTTCGTATCATAACCAAGGCATGAGATAAACATTCTCAATTTAATTTCGATAATAAAGTATGCGGAAGCTAAGAAAATGATTACATATAATCCAAATAAATAAAATTCAACAATGGGCTTCATAAGATCCATTATTACATAATTCCATAACTGAAGTCTCGAAACAAGGTTTATACAACTAACATAGTAAATAAACATAAATCAAATTCTAAAGCAGAAAACTGATATAATGATCCACGACCTCCTCACAACTAGCTCAACCTTCAACATGAAACGTTACGTGAGCTTGGATGCCCAGTAAGAACGATTCTATCACCAACCTCATCATCATACATGATACCAAAAACTCTCGACAAAAACAGTATAGTAGACATGGGAATATATGGCTATTTATTATGAGATGAGTGTGATGCATGTATGTCATTCAGATGTTCTCAAGGATGCTCAAACAAGGGATACAAATGCAAAGGTTATGAAATTTCTATGGTTAAATGTTACGTTAAGTGTCCCTCATTGCAACTTCAGTAATAAATATCAGTTCGGGACAATGTCACTAGGAACAACTGGCAGCCCTCTTTTCGTTTCGAGCGCTAACCCATGTACTGATTTCATGAGTGTACAATACTCAAGGTCCAGCCGACCTTATGGAACCAACTGTGACCATAACTTATTTCGTAGGTCTTTCAACCTACAGGTCTAGACAACCTCTTATTTCCACCTCCTGGGCACACTTGACATCTCACATAAACATTATGCATGCATTAATTTTCATAGGATCCAAATGATAGTCTCCCTCAGAAACTATCCATGCGCCCATACACATGGATAATCCGTTGAATTCCATTACTCACATCCCAATGTTATAAAATAGGTCCATTAACTATTGAATTCTATCATTCATATTCTAAGATGAAGTCCAATCTAAGGAGTGTGTTCAGTAAGGTTAGCACGTGCTATGGTCATCAAAGTAGGTTCTCTTAGTCAAGCTCATTACCCTTGACCTCCCTTTAATCCCAACGTGTCGCACCATGAAGCCCGAACCAGCACTGACATCCAAACTCTTAACTTGCTTCTAAACTGGTCCTTGTCGGTGGCTCGGTCGGCGGACCGACACCTACCAATCCAATGCATAAAATAGCTGCCAGGACAACTCCGGCAGCCTAACCAACACACCGGTTCTATCCGGTGGTCTAAACAGAGAGTCAAGGTTCACTAGTAGGCTAACCGGTACACCGGTTTGCCACCGGCAGTCTAAACAAAGGGTTACTTTAATCACACAGAGTCACATGGGACCCTGGTAGACTAACTGGTACATCGGTAGTCTACCGATTTTTCGAGAAACCTTCAAACTTCAATATTTAAGTCTGTACAGTCCATAATTTCTGTCGATTTCCAACTTGATAGTTCACACAGAAAAGTCACGTCCAAATACACCAAAATCACATACAACTTTTAAATATGATCTTTCATGCTTTAAACATATAGAAATAAATAGCAGTCATGCTAAAACAATAGATCAAAATTCACAATAGCTCAAATGCCTTTTTCTTTGAAAACAGGGAAACAAATCATGAATCATTATTCGAAAACAGAAATCAATCATGCTCAATGATGAAGATCATACAGAATAAGATACTTGTTTTTCAATTTGATCAAGGTTGAAAGTGTAGAATTATGGTGTAACCTCCCACTATCCTTTCTTTTCCTATTTTCTCCTTCTTCTCTTCTTATTTGTAGATGGTTAAGTTAGATACTCTCTCTCTCTCCCTCAGTCTTATATTCAACTCTCAAGCACAACAATGGCGAATGCTCTAACGAATGGGAGGTTAGAGGTATAGGGAGCTAACTCCCTAACTTCTCTCCCATAATCCCATGTTCAAGGCCACGTTAGCTTGACTTGTTCAGACGCATGGTTGTGCGTTTGAAATTTGAGCCAAGACTATAAATTACTAAGTTTACCCATAATCGGTTTAATTACACTATAGCCCCCAGTCTATAAGTCAAGTTACAATTACCCCCTTAAGTCTAATTTAATTCCATGAACTATATAAACACCAGCCAATTAAATTATCAAACAAATACAATAAATAAGGAGGAAAATTCTCCTAACAGATTTAGATCATTACACATAAGACGACATCCAATTCGATAGAGATCTTCTGCTGCTGATCCAAATTCTTGTGCATCGAATTACATGAACTGATTCATTTAGAACCTTCAAAAACAGATGATAAAAGGATCAAAATCTTCTAATGGTACATGGTAATATATAGAAGTCAAACCCCTGGGAGATGCCTTGATGAGATAACCCTTTTCTTTTTCTTTTTTTTCTTTTCTTTTTTGATAAAATCCCAAGTCATTGCGCATGTTCTTGACTGTTTGACCAAATAACTATGTGATATTAGAGTGCTCCTAGATAAAAGCCCATAAAGATTGAGAGGTCAAGCATCTTGAGTTGGTCTCCGACTCCCTAACCATCTTAAGTCATAGCTAGTGCTGCCGGCTGTCTAACCCTAAGCAAACCAAAAGACCCACAACCCATTTCGTGGAAGCTTCTAACAACCCTTCTAACACGCATAGTTTGTGCTCGTTCTTCCTTTTAATTCAAAGTCTTCTAATAACATCACTGAAACTCCTAAAAAGGCGCCAGATCTGATCGCTACTTGCAATAAAAAGCTTTATACAAAGAAACTTGCATGTCTATATATCATATACAGCCATATAAGCAAGGCTTTGTCCTCTCACCCATTTCGTTATCCTTACCATAGACTTTCTCGTATAGACTTTCTCATAAAATGAAAAGTCCATTCATTTGTGTTAGATTCTCATTTCTATGACTTTGAAGGCTATAATAAATTATTTTCTCGATTGGTTTAGTTACTTACCCTCTTATAGAAGAATTACCTTTTAGGTAATTCCCTTAATTAATATTCTCTCCTTGATGTAAACACACCATTATATTGATGTATGATAATACTGCAACCAGAAGAAAATGTAATTTTAGCTTACACTTATTGCAAGTCAAAAGAAATAGTAATTTTGAAGTTTCTAGAACACAAATATTAATGGAGATAGAATTATAACAACACTACATCAATGTTTGGCTATAGTAACAAAGTGGTTTTTTCACAAAAGAAAAAAAAAACCAAAGCGGTTTGCATAATATATAGTATATGAGAATAAATATTGGTCTTTTCTTTAGAAAACAATTATTAGTAGATGATGATACTTATTTGGGTAAACTACTTATCATCATCTAGATACTTCTAGTTATCTATAAAATATCTCTTAGGACTCGTTTGAGAGGGGGAGATTTTTAGACTTCTTCTATGCAATAGTCTGAGAGATGCTCATTAATTGAGATTTAGTGATTTGAGAATATTTCTTTGTAGAGAGCTTTTCCTACGGAGTGAGAGAATTGAATAAAAATTGATTATGAGACTAAAGAGATTATTAGAAACTTACTAATTCCTTGAGGAGATCCAAGGTATTGGGATTGATGATATAAAGTCACTATTTTTGGGTAAGAGTGCTATTTTCCTTTTATAGAGGGAAACTTTTATCATGCCGCTCTCTGAATGATCGACATAGTGCTGATAAAGATAACGAATGGGGATTTTACATGTGTTAAAAGTAATTGTATTGACATAAGACGTGTTATTAATAACTACTTGGTAACTGGTTGCAACCAGTTACCAATTTCAAACTGTTATCCATTTCATTACCCTTAAAAGAAAAAATATACAAATTAAAAATTTAACAGCAGTAGAGTGCATAATTTCGAACTCTTGTCCACTTCAATTATTACAAACTCAACGTATTCCACCAAATCAGTTATCGCAAAATCAACGTATTCCCCCAAATCAAATTTTTCAAAGAGTATTCATTATTCAAACTCTTAACATCTTGTTAAACTCTTCATCATTGAAATCAAAAAGACCTTAATTGAAGAAGTTCTTAAAAAAAAAAAAATTCTAGCAAAATCCAATAGAAGACGAAAGAAGTTTTGTTTTTTTCCTAAATCTCAAAGAAAAGAGACAATTTTTCAATTTTTTTATGTTCTAAATCGCAAAGAATCAGGATAATTTTTGTGTGCTAAAGTGGGGTTCATGCAAAAATTAAAGAAAAAGAGAAAGATAAAACGATCATTTACTTACAAGTCGATGATGAACTAGATTTAATATCTTTCAATGTTTATAGTTTAATAATTCAGATGGCCATTTACATAAAAAAATTATATTTTCAATAGTCAATATTTCAAATCTCTTTTTGAAGTTAGAGACATAATAGTCATTAGATTTATAAGATTAATTTACAATTAATAGGACTTGGTCACTATAAGTATGATTTTATCGAATAGATGTTCAAATGGATATTTAGGAGCCAATTGAAATTTCAATCGGATGATTTTATCGAATGGATGTTCAAACGGATATTGTGGAGCCAATTTAAATTTCAATCGACTAACACAGAGCTGAATAAAGGTATATCGGCTATTAAATGACCGTATGAAAAATCATTTGGCTTAAACAGACCTGATTCAATACAATCATAGAATTTATTACTTTATTTTAATTAAGTAATGTATTAGTATAATTAGCTTTCAATATCTATCGATCGCTTACAATGTTTGTTGCATTAAAGTGCTTATATGTAATTAGAAATTTTTTGTCACTAAAAGTATACAACTAAATTATGTATTATATTTATAACTTGAATTAAATATATTTGTCGAATGGATGTTCAAATTGATATTTAGGAGTAGATTGAAATTTCAATTGGATGAGACAAAGCTAAATAGATTTATATCGGCTATTAAAGAGCCGTATGAATATATTTTATGAACCAATTTCTTATTGGTTAGTAAAATATCTCATTTAAGAGGAATAGCATCTCAATGGATGGTAAATGAGTCTAATTAGTTAATAATCGTCTATTGTTTGGTTGAAAGTAGGTCTCATTTTTATCCAAGTCTCATTTTAATGCAAATGGGTCTCTAACAATTGTAATGTAGTCTTAATATCTGGAAATCAAATCCATGAGGTCATGTATCTAATTTTCTAGTGATTATGAGATATTAATTCAATCTCATTGTTGAAAAATAAAAATAATGAGGCCATGAATCAAATTATCAATAAGTTGGTCCAATTTCTTATCGGTTCTTAAAATATCTCATTTAAGAGTAATAACATCTCAATGGATGGTAACAACAGTCGAATTAGTTGATAATCGCCTATCATTTAATTGAAAGTAGGTCTTATTTCTATCGAAGTCTCATTTTCACGCAAATAGGTCTCTAACCATTGTAATGTAGTCTTAATATTTGGAAATCAAATCAATGAGGTCATGTATCTAATTTTCTAGTAATTATGAGATATTAATTTAGTCACATTGTTGTAAAATTAAATTAATGAGACCATGAATCAAATTATCTATAAGTTGGTCCAATTTCTTATTGGTCCATAAAATATGTCATATAAGAGTAAGAACATCTCAATGGATGGTAAAAGATTCTAATTAGTTGATAATTGTCTATTATTTAGTTGAAAGTAGGTCTCATTTCTATCAAAGTCTCATTTTAATGCAAATAGGTCTCTAACCATTGTAATGTAGTATTATATTTGGAAATCAAAGCAATGAGGTCATGTATCTAATGTTTTTAGTAATTATGAGATATTAATTCAGTCTCATTGTTGTAAAATTAAACTAATGAGGCCATGAATCAAATTATCTATAAGTTGGTCCAATTTCTTATTGGTCCATAAAATATCTCATTTAAGAATAATAACATCTCAGTGGATAGTAAAAAAGTCTAATTAGTTGATAATTGTCTATCATTTAGTTGAAAGTAGATCTCATTTCTATCCAAGTCTCATTTTAATGCAAACAAGTCTATAACCATTGTAATGTAGTCATAATATCTAGAAATCAAATCAATGAGATCATGATCTAATTTTCTAGTAATTATGAGATATTAATTCAGTCTCATTTTTGGAAAATAAAAATAATGAGGTCATGAATCAATTTATCTGTAAGTTGGTCCAGTTTCTTATTGGTCCTTAAAATATCTTAATAACATCTCAATGCATGATAAAAAAAAGTCTAATTAGTTGATAATTGTCTATCATTTAGCTGAAAGTAGGTCTCACTTTTATCCAAGTCTCATTTTAATGCAAATAGGTCTCTAACCATAATGTAGTCTTAATATTTGAAAATCAAAGCAATAAGGTCATGTATCTAATTTTCGAGTAGTTTGAGATACGAATCCAATCTTATTGTTGTAAAATTAAAATAATGAGGCGTTGAATCAAATTATGTGTAAGTTGGTCCAATTTCTTATTGGTCTATCAAATATCTCATTTAAGACTAATCGCATCTCAATGGATGATAAAAAAGTCTAATTAGTTTATAATCATCTATCATTTAGTTGAAAGTATGTCGCATTTCTATCCAAGTCTCATTTTATTGCAAATAGGTCTCTAACCATTATAATGTAGTCGTAATATTTGAAACTCAAAGCACTAAGGGCATATATCTAATTTTCTAGTAATTATGAGATATTAATCCAGTCTCATTGTAGGAAAATTAAACTAATGTGGCCATAAATCAAATTATCTGTAAGTTGGTCTAATTTCTTATTGGTCGGTAAAATATCTCATTTAAGAGTAATGACATCTCATTTAGTTGAAAGTAGATCTCATTTCTATCCAAGTCTCATTTTAACGCAAATATGTCTTTAACCATTGTAATGTAGTATCAATATTTAGAAATCAAAGCAACGAGGTCGTGTATCTAGTTTTGTTTAGTAATTATGAGACATTAGTCCAATCTCATTGTTGGAAAATGATACTAATGAGGCCATGAATCAAATTATCTATAAGTTGGTCCAATTTCTTTTTGGTTGGCAAAATATATTATTTAAGAGTAATGACATATCATTTAGTTGAAAGTAGGTCTCATTTCTATCAAAACCTCATTTTAACGCAAATAAGTCTCTAACCATTGTAATGTAGTCTCAATATTTGGAAATCAAAGGAATGAGGACATGCATCTAGTTTTTTAGTAAATATGTCTAATCAAATAGTAGTTCAATCTCATTATCGAAAAATGAAATGAGGCCATGACATCTCATTTAGTTGAAAGTAGGTCTCATTTCTATCAAAACCTCATTTTAACGCAAATAAGTCTCTAACCATTGTAATGTA
>JAUPMG010084646.1:0-12740 GCA_031762675.1 Pachysandra terminalis | reverse complement strand
GCGAGTTTAGGTCTGATTAGTGAGTTTGAGAGGGGTGAATTTTGTTCACTTTCCATAGAGATTGGTCTTTGTGCTAGCATTTGCATATGATTTTGGACACTGCCAGCTGTGTTTTGATTTGGCTAGCTTCTTTTTGTACAACTTGTAAACAAAGGCTTGCCTCATTTCATCATTTTAATATGTTATATACCTATCAAAAACGAAAGAGATATTGGTAAGCAAATAGGTTTGGAGATTTTCTTGAACCTAATATTTTCAATTTTTTTTTAATTATTTTTTTTGTATGATTAACGAAGCAGTATTATAAATCTGGAAAAAATTGGCCATACATGCATACATGAGATAGGTCGCTAGCTCTTTGAGATGGACATCTCCCAAAAATAAAGAACAAAAAGCGAAAAGCAAAACATACACTACATCAACACATTATCCTAAAACCCAGCTTATTGTAGACCTCATCTGTTGCTTAAGACCCCTAACATTCTTTCAATCGGAGCTCTTGAGAATAGTACTGTTCTACCCACACTACCTCGAGCCAAAATATCTGCTAGCTCATTCGCCTTTCTAGGTACCTGATGACAAGGGATATTCATCCCGCACCCTAGGGAATGAGCAAGATGTACAAGATGTATGAGATCACAGACCTGGAATCACCTTCCACCTCTAATGATTCCAAACCCTGTGCCTTAGCCTCCCTCAAACCGGTAATTAGGGCTTGCACCTCAGCACATGTGGAATCTCCATCTCCCAGTAGACCTGAAAAGACATGCAAAATATGCCCATGGTGATCTCTAAAAGTATCACTCATACATGACGGGCTTGGATTATCAATAGAAGATCCATCAAAATTTAATTTGATGAATCCCTCTTTTGGAGGAGACCATACCGCGCTAACCGGCACCCTCCAAGGAGATGATTGACAAACAGTAGACCAATCTCTCGTAATATCCGAGATAGAGATCCCTTTGAATTCCGGTAGAACCACCATCCACAAGGCAACTGTGAATATAATGTAGTCAATGATGCTCTGTGAGGATGCAGACCTATCCTCAATTAAGCTTAAATGGCTGGGATTCGGATGGTGCTATCACGGTTGCCTTCGGCATCCTTGGAAATTAATTTTTAGTCTCTTTCATTTAGGACTTTGTACTTCATAGCCTACATGGCTATTCTTTCTACTGCTAACATGCCTGATTTCAATTTTGATCTTGACTCTAGAAAACTTGGAAGTAAACGATTTGCCTTTTCTTCTCAAAGAGCTTAATAATAGTTACAATTTTTCATCGACTCTAATGTTAGGATATGATCCCTTGTGCCTTTGAAATTTACACCTTTTTTTGGCATCCTTTTTGGTGGTCCTAATAACTACTTAGCTCTGTTCATAAGGAAGTTTTTACTCTCCAAGGTCAACCACCAGTGTTTTAAAAGTACTGTTGCATGAATTCTTCAAATTTTTTCGTGTTACACGCTGGATTTCAACCTTCCATGTTTTCTTGTGTGGCACTCCTGGCTTATTTTATTTTATTTTATTTTTCTCTGTTCTCCTTTTTTGTATAAAATATCAACTAACATTCTATAACAACCTATTGTTACTCTCAACAATTATATATTCCTAAAAACTATAAGCGAAAATGCCAAACAAAATATGAGGCTAGATCTGATCACATTCTATAATTTAATGCAGTTAAGGTATGCATCATATTAATACATATGTATGTATGTATGAATATTAAAAAGTTAATTTTTATATGTCCTCGAATCCAATTTTCATCTTGCTGAGTTGAACACCCAATATATTTTAATTCCTATTTCCATGTTTGTGTCCATGCATCATTGTTTAAATTAGAACTGGACCAGACTAGACAGACTTGTGAACGGACCCCTTACTATGCTGGGTCGATCCTCAGGCTAATATAAGCTATGAAGTGGGTGATGTGATGAGATCCCAACACCCGTGCAATCCAGGGAGCACTTGGCTCATTGCAATTGGCAAAAAAGAAAATATAAAAAAGATAATATCCATAGCACATCGCACGTGTTATGATTGTTGCAACGTAAGAGGCAAGGTTGGTTGTTGTCCCCACATGTATGTTTCCTTTGCCGAGATGATAGAGAGTCTGTGAATCATTTGTTGTTACATTGTTCTTACTCCTTTGCGGTTTGGAGGTTCTTTCTGCAGTTTACTTCGGTTGATTGGATATGCCGCATGGCATTGCCAGGTTGTTTGAGCAGTGGTGTTTTCCCAACTTGGGGGTTAGGGGCGGATGATGTATTGGTCTCTTTTTCAGGCTATCTTATGGGTGATCTGGGGAGAAAGAAATAGGAAATTTTTTTAGGGAAGATCGTCTTCGACTCGGCAGCTAATTGATTATATTATGTATTTGATAGCATCGTGGATGGTTGTTCTACCCACCAGATATTGAGGGGAGGTGGTGGATTCTTCGCCTTCGCTGTCGTCCCCCTCAGGTTTGTGGTGCCCTCTTACTCTTACTCTTGGGTCTATAAAGCTGAATGTGGATGCTTCTTGTTTGGGGACTTCTCCGGGGTTTCAGGGGTTGGTGGTGTTTTTAGGTACCATGAGGGGGGTATCAGACATGTTTTCTTTGGTCCGATTGGCAGTGGCGACTCTACTCGAGTAGAGATTCTAGCTTTGGTTACCGGGATTTGCGAGGTAATACAGCATGGTTTTGTGGAGTTGGATATAGAAGGTGACTCCTTCTCAGTGTTCTCTTGGATGAGGGGTTCTGTTCATATTCCTTGGAGATACATTCACTTAGTGCGCCTGGCCAGATTCCTGGTTCGTGGTTTAAACGCCTCTTTTACACACGTCCCTAGGTTGGTGAGTTGTGTGACCGACTCTTTGGCTAGGAGGGGTGTGGGTTGTGAGGCTTTTTTCTTTGGGATTCCCGATCCAGAGATGGTTGGAGTAGTTGATACATAGTGATGGGATGCCTAGCCAGATTTTCTGTGGCAGCATTTTCTTGTTTCCCATGTTTTTATGCTTTTGATTCCTTGGAATCATGTACATATCTCCCTATTTTGTTTTATATCATATCTCTGTTATCGCTTAAAAAAAATGTCAACAGTTAAGTCGAGCAATAAAATTAGAAAAATCGGAAAAGCAAAACCCTTTAAGAGGTTTGAATTTAAAATAATGCAAAACAAGAAAAGAGAGTAAAGGTTATCAAAACTTAAGGGAAGGGGGGTGGCTCCTCATATTATGACCTCTGAGCAATAAGTAGAGAAGGCCCCTTTTTCTATATCACTGCATTTACCTGCTTTAATCCATTTAATCAGATCAAACTTGACAGGGCTACTCCCCATGTCAACGACCAGTCTGGGTTTTAAAACATGATAACAGCCGTGATTTGCTGCGAAGAAGGAAACACAAGACTACTATTCTTCATATTTGCATGATGTGCCATGAGGAGAATCAGTTAACTATCTCCTTTTGGATTGTAAGAGTACCATATATTGATTTGACATCACTTATTTGAACTTCTGGATACAAGTGGGTTAAAATTACATATGCAAAATCCCTTCCCAATCCTCACAAAAATTAGAAAAGGAGAAGCCCTTGAGAAATCAGATCTTTAAGAATAGTTGTTTCTAACTTCTCCTTTCTCGTAAAGATTCTATTGTTTCTCTCCCTCTGGTTACTTCTCACTATTGGTGTTGATTATGCTGTTAAATTAGAAGAAAAAGATCATCTTGAGAAGTCAAAAATTGAATTAAGATCAGTTTAAAGTGGCCTTTAAGTCAATTCTTGAAAGAGATACAATTAGCTAAAGGCGAAAATCTAGAGTTTGGTGGATCAAGGGAGATAGCAAAACTGCAGAACCATCTTCCATAGAGTTGCAAGCAGGTAGGGGGCGGAACTTTCTATTCAAAATTCTCATTGCTTGATGGAATAAGCTAACAAAACCATCTTCCAGATTGGAATGGATTGGTTGTGGTATATTTCTAAGGATTGAGCAAGTAGGACAGGGATTTGTTTTGATGAATAGGTTTTTCAAGTTCCATCACGATCGGTGTCTACTAGGGCTACTACTATTTTATGAAAAATATTCTGGCAAGGTGTTTGATGAGTTTTTGAGAACGATATTGTTAACATGCGTATGGATGCAACATTTGTTTCTCTCCTTGTTTATGTTCAAACGATGTCAAATCCATCAGCCTTGTGGGCAGCCTCTACAAAATTCTATACCTGGGATGTTCTAGAAGACACCTTTTTTAGTTCTCGAGATTGTTCTTGTGAAAGCCTGAGGCCATGTGGACAGAGCATTCTTTGATTATACCTTGGTAAGAACGGACACATTCATATATTGAGAATTCGGATAAAAGATTATACTTTATCCTCCAATTTCTTATTCTAATCAATGGGCTTCCGAAGGACTCTTCAATCCGATTAGAGGTTGATAACAAGGTCGCTTGTCCTTAATACTATTCACTGTGGTTGAGAATTTCCATATTTGGTTGCTTCTAAAGGCCAAGTATTTGGATATGATTAAAGGATTTTAGGTTGGCAAGTAATATAATCAAAGTCTCTCGCCTTTAATTTGTTAATGATTTGCTTCATCTCTTTCTTAGTGAGGTTGATGAATAGAAAGTAAGGTACCTTACGGATCTTTAGTTGAATAAGATCACAGAACCTAATATGGAGGAGAATGACATCTATCGATTTTGTTAAATTATGGTTGTGGGGGTTAGAAACCGGCTTCTATATCCCCTTGTGCTGCCTCTCGGAGGAAATCCAAAAGCCATCTAATTTTGGGATACAGCCTTGAAATAAAGTTGGTAACAGACTTGCAACATAGAAAAAAACTAGATCTCTTCAGGTGATAGAATATTCTTATCAAGTCTATTATCTCAAATATTCCACTCTACTAATTTTGAAATTCCTATTAAGTCAAGACTCTAGAGAAGCATTAGAAGTTTTTTCCCTCCTTTCCAGGAGTGAACCCCAAAAAGAAAAAAAATACTTGGTCAATTAATTAGTGTTCTATCTAAAAGAGGAGGTGGTTTGAATATTGGGAACATAGTCAAAACAAATATTGCCCTAGCTGGAGAGTGCTTGTTTAGGTTGTGAGTGAAACAAGTAGAATTTGTTAAGCTTTAATTCAAAGGGAAGCACAGCCTTGTTCAAAATGGTTGGGATTTTAACTTTATTCGTAGTGTAAATCTCCATTGCCCTTACAACTTATAAGTAGTATTCGTCCTTTCCTTTTACCATATGTGAAATAGGATTTCATTCTTCATTTAATTTTTTGGGAAGATTTCATTGGCAGTGGTGGTTCTTTTCTACTCGCCTTTATCAGCTTTCAGGAGCTAATGGTTTTGCAACTGAATCCATGTTCAGTCCTCCATCAGGTTCAATTTGGGATTTCAATTTATGGTGTTTATCTAGAGGAGCCTTTTTATTTTCATTGATTTCTGAGGAATGCCTGCGTTTCCTCTTCAAAGCCAAGCACCTGCATATAGTTTCCTGAGCCGAAATGCTTGTTCCCTTACAAATGATCATGTAATTTTCTTTTGTTTAGCACATTTGACATGCTTCAGAGTGGGGAATATAAGGTGTTCTCTCTTTTTACAGATGTATGATGTGTATTAGTAGGGGAGTTTTGATCATTTCTTCTTTCTATTGCCTGGTGGCTCATCTGTTATGAGATTAACTATTCACGTTGCATTAGTTGGGTCACCATGTTTTTTAGCTTTAGGTGGGAAGAGAGGCAAGATATTATGGGAAGTGCTGTGGTATTATCACCATGTTTGTTCAGGGACTGAAGGATGTTGGAATTTTGGAAGAAAGGCATGGGACCTTAAGTTCATCATTAGCAGAATCAAAGTGACTATCTATCATCTTGGGTTAGAGTATATAGTGATTTAGGAGCTAACGCTCCAGGGGATAATATGTGTGATTGAAAGGCCATTCCTTGTCTTGTATAGTGGCTCCTATGCTAGTGCACTGTTGGATCCTTTCCCTAGAGATGTGAAGCTTGATTGGGGATGCCGGCTACTGGTGGCATTAAAAGGGATCATTCTGGTCATGCTATCATGTTGTGTTCTGGTCGAAGGTATTCAAAAATCCAAGGCCTTTTGAGGCTTGTTCACTTTCTAAAGGAAACTTGTATTCTTGCTCCCGTGATGAACATCTCCCCTTGATTCCAAGATCAGATATCGGTTAAGTGCACCGTCTTACTGGGTGCAGCAAGTTTTTGAAACTTTTATCAAACACGAACAGAGATACCTTTGCTGTTATTTTGGCTGCATCTTTTGTTTCATTTTTCTTTAATGTGCAGTATATTTCCCTCATTTATCTTCATTTACTAAAGAGTTATTTTATGTATAAATATTCATTTTAGTGACCTATTGAGAGATTGGACTGCAGTAAGACCTCTGAAAAATTATCAGTCCAAGAATAGTTTGTACTTGGAACCCAAACCCACTAGATATCCTATGAAGCTGAACGTTGGTCTTTGCTACTTAGGCAATTTGTGGGCATTCAGGGATTGACAGTATAGTGAGAAATCGTGAGAGGATTATTCCTGTCTTCAATGGTCCTTCGATGGGAAGTCTAATAGGGCTGAAGCCATAGCACTCTTGATGAAACTTAGGAATTGCTAAGATCTCCTTCCATGAAATTGGGTGCAGGAAAAGTATGGCTAGAGTCTTATGCAAGTTAGCACATTTGAGAATTGAAATTCATGATACTATCCTGAACCTCTCATTCTCACTGGTTCTGGGTCTCAGTTTCTCTGATGTGGCTAGTCAATGAGATGCTGTTAGCTTGGATTTTTAGAGTGGGACTGATTTTCTCGTGTAATCCTTTCATATAGCCTTTTATTCTTTTTTGTCTATATATTTTTGTTTGGAAATGTAATCTTCAGTGGTATCTTCCTTTTTCTAATCGTAGAGGTATTATTATAATCTATGTTGGATGGACACTTCTAAATAAGTGATGTACCTGTATCGGACATTTGGCAGACTCATAATACTCATACAGATTATGGTCTGATACTCATGGATTTACATTCATTTATTTTCACATTGCAATTTAACATCTAATACTGTATGTTTTCCTGTAAAAAGTTTCTAATGGAACATAACACTATTAAGAACCTCATATGTAAAAGAGGCAAGTTATTAGGTATAGTATTGTTTAATCTAACGCATCTTATAAATTTAATTATTTTCCACTACATAATTTGAATATTCTGTCGTGTTCGGCAATTTAATTTCTCGAGTTTTCCGCATCTAACATGTTGTAACCGTCTGGATTTGACATCCAACCCATACCAATGCACATAGATTTATAAAAAGAAATTGCACTAGAAGTTGTACAATAGGAAACGGACAAGCTATTAACAGTACAAATTAGTTATATTTGAAGGTCAGTTTGCAGGCTAAATTGTATTTTGTATAGCCTCGAACCTCAGCTAGTTCTTTTGTTCGCTTGCCTAATCATATGCCTTTCTGATACAGAGGTGTTTTCTCTTTTCCTTTCCATGCAGTCATTTAATTTTTTGCAGGTTTTTTTATTTCCTTTTAATTTTGGTAGTTTTTACAACATAATTTCACTTGGATTCTATTCTATTTTTTTTTTTTGGGTGGGGGGGGGTTGGTTATTTTTACAAAAGTATTACAATTGTAAAATATGATTTTGAATAATAGCTGAGCCTAGGTCCGAAATGAATGGTCTGTATAAAATGGGTAGCATTTTTTAAGATGTTCCCAAGCTAGAGGTATTAATGCCTATACCATGGACTTATTCCACGTGTTAGTTCAAGTAGACTTGATATTACTAACGTGCGATAAGTAGTCCTCAAACTTTTATACAATCATGATTGTCTATTTTAGCAATATATTATGCTTCATTTAACAGTGTGATTTTGATGTGGTAGGGAATGGGATCAGTCCATACGGCTAGCCCTTCTGACAATCATCCTCCATTTTATCTTGGAGGTGTTGGGGCGCCACCAATACCACTTGGAGCATCTAGCAGCTATGGCCCCCAAATATCAATACGGTATGGCTATGGAGCTCCTGGACCATATGGTCTTATGGCTGCTGCATATCCACCTGGACCTTTGGGAGGTATGATCACTCCCCCATCTTTTGTGTGTGTGTGTGTGTGTGCGTGTGCGTGTGCGCATGGACGTGGGTGTGTCTGTTGGGTGCAGGAGTGTGGCGTGGACGTGGGCGTGTGTGCACATGCATGTGGGGGGAGATGTTAGAAACCATTGTTGCTTGTGTGGCGTGTGCATGTGCGTGTGTATGTGTGGTGTATGCATGGGCGTGGACGTGGACGTGGTTGTGAGTGTGTGTATGTGCGTGTGCGTGCACGCATGTGCGTGTGTATGTGTGGTGTATGCATGGGCGTGGAAGTGGACGTGGTTGTGAGTGTGTGTATGTGCGTGTGCGTGCACGCATGTGCGTGTGAAACAATTGGTACTTGTGAATTTCTAAAATTTACAAGATGAGTTAGACCGATCCAGGAGAACCTTTGTATCGTTGCATGAAAAGGATCCTGCCTGAAAAAGAAAATGCAGCTTGGTCGGAGCTCCCACTTGCTTGGTATTTGGTTTTGAACCAGGGGATGATGTCCTTTGGTCCTGGCTTGTGGACAGCAGCTGCCTTCTCTTGGTTCAGGGCTGGATATCCATCACATGGTAGCTTCAATTGAGCTTTTGTTTTTTTGGCTGGTGGACTTGCCAGTTGCCACCACCTGCTCAAAGGGGCTCTCAGTTTAGCATAATTTGTCATCCTGTGAGCTTTACAAGTACACAAGTATCAAGCTGAATATACATGTTGATAGAAATTTTAGGAATACTCTGTGAAGGATTGGGCTTCTACATTTAAAGCAGGCTATTAGGTTAACATTGTGTGTTGTGGAGGCTTTACACCAAGATTTCAGATGGATGGTGTGGGTGTATCGTGTGTATAAATTTATAGAGAACTGTTATCTTTTGGTTGAAGCAGGCATGGCTTATGGCCCTGGACCTAGTAATGGATATGGATTTGGCTTTCATGGATCTTCATTACCAGTATGCTTTTCTTACTTAACTGTATTTTCTGTGTACTATTTTTCTTTTTGTTTTCTCTTGTTAATTTGAATATATGCTTGCTTTTGGTATTCAAGATGTCAGGTCCATGGGCTGAAGGAGGTATATCTGATAACAATGCCTCTAGAAAGCGCCGAGGAGGTGATTACATTTTCTTTCTGTATTTTCCGTATACTATTTTTCTTTCAGGTTCCATATTTTAAACATTTTAAATGCATGAGCTTTGGTTAAACTTAAAAGGCACGTGCATGTTATTGTTGATTGCTTAAATTTTTTATCATTGAGTTTTATGCAAAATATTGTCGCAGTTTTAAGTTTGTGTTCAGTTAGCTAAAATTCCTTGGTTTTTGTCATTTTGTAATTGTTGATTATGGTTGGAGGGCATTTTTAATATTTGGCATGAATATATTACTTCTTTGATGAATTAGTTATCGTGTGATGGTGGTTATCTAGCAATGGCTTAGTAACTTGATATGCTAATAAATTGTTTCCTTTGTAAACAGCATTTTAATAGCGAGTCAGTCAGTTCAGGTTGATGTTTGCAGTTACTTGGTTTTTATTAATTGGTCTTGATTATTTTGCAGGACCAGGTGGTTTGTCCGAAGGAGATTGGATTTGTCCTAAATGCGACAATGTCAATTTTGCTTTTAGAACCTCATGCAACATGAAGAAATGTGGAGCACCCAGGCCTTCTTCGGTATGCATTCCCCACCGAGTTTGGATTATTGTTGTTATATTATAATTTTCAACTTTAGGTGAAATATCCAAGAAGCTATTTTTTCTTTTTTTTTAAAAAAAAAATTAGATAACTCCTTTCATTCTTTTAGACTGTCTATGAACGTGATTCTATGTGCACTACTATGATAATGGCCACTACTCTACGATAAAGGAGTACTTTGATCCACACTGAATGCTTTGAAGTTGGTCCTAATTGAATGGAATTAGGGGTTAGTGGTTCAAGTTAATGAGAGAGAATATGGTAAGGGCTTAGTTATTGTCTTTGGAGACAAGAATTGAAGGTGGTTTTAGTTCTTCTGATAATGTTGCTTGTAGAGAGGCCTTGAAGAGAATACTTATTGAAGCTGGAAGAGATTAGCTACAGTATTTTAAATGTCGCTTTCGCTGGAAATTTTGCCACTGGGACCCGGGGGAAATTTTGTCGAAATATTGAGATATTTTCATTTTGGCGGAATATTTTGCTAGATGGAGAGAAATGTGGGAAAATTAGGAAAAATTTGGATTCTTTTAATGAAACTTCAGGGATCACTAAAACATACATAAATACAAACAAATAACTTCAAATATGACGATAAACAAAACAACTATACATTGTGTTAAACAAACATTTAGGGATCTAAGTAATATACATGTTGTCAGCCTATAAATATGAATTGCTATATGAAATGTGAACTACCATTCACATTAGAGTCAAAATACATCTAAATGTCAAAAACAACATTGAAACAACTAAAAATGCAACATCCAAATACGTGATCAAATGTTTGACATAAATGAGTATCACATCCACATAGAGTGTTCGCCTGGCTTTAGTAGATGCATCAACATGCATTTTCAACCTAATGGAACTAGAGTTACGCAAAAAATACAACTTAAAAAAAATATATGAGGATGTTAGATATACCTCGTAAATCCCCAAAATTGATGCTTCAATCTTCAATATGCCGGGTGATTCTTGTCAGATCTTAGTAATGGAGTCTTTAGATTTGGTTTTGCAGTTCAAATCTTGAAGAAAATGAAAAAAAACAAAAGAACTTGGTTTCTGGTCACCTTGCTAAGAAAAGGAGGTTTTGGTGAAAATGGGAGATGTTTCGATCAAAATTTCCCCCACATCGATTGTGTCGACCACTTTTAATTAAGAAAAATTCAATATATCCCTGATCTAGACAGTATATCTATAAATTGGCAATATATTGCCAATTTCGGTAAAATCGGGTAATCCCCTTGGAGATATTATCTCTAGGGGGGACATAAAGAAATTTCTGAGAAATTCCACCGAAATTTAAAACACTGATTGGCTGGAGGCAGAAATCGAGTATTAGGTGGCTGAAAATCGGTGACAAAAATACAAAGCTATTTCATTTATGTGTGAATGCTAGGAATAAGCTCAAATTTATAAATAAGTTGAGGATGCAGGAGAAGATGTTGGAGAAAGAAGAGGTGATATGATAGGAAATTTTAGATGTAATAACAATATCTACGAGGTTGAGAAAATGAGCAGATCTTTATTAGATATTTAGCTGTGTTGTCTCCTCTCGGTTAGAGTGCCTATTTGATGAGGTGCTGATGGCTTTAACAGTTTAGAAAGGTATAAGGTCCTTGGTCCAGGAAACAGTGATAGTAGATGTGCTTGCGATGATTTGGGGAGTTCCATGCTAGGGTTATTCTTGAATTCGGCTTTAACTCCACATTTATTAGTTTGATCCCCAATTTAGGAGCTGAAGAGTAGAAGGATTTCCAGACCTATTGGTTTGGTTTGTAGATTTTACAAGATATTTTCCAAAATTATTGCTAATAGATTAAATCCGTCTTATATCAAGTGATTGATGCATATCATAGTGCTTTGGTAGGGGGAAGACACATTCTTGATGGAGTTCTTATTGCCGGGCAAATGCATTGATATTGAGTTGAGAGAGGGGATGAAAAGTGTTGGTCTGTAAGAGTAATTTGGAGAAGGCATATGGTCATGTTTGATTGAGACTTCATTGATTGCATGTTGGATAGAATGGGTTTTTGGGTCAAATGGAGGTGTTGGATCCAAACTTTCATTTGTTTCCATTCCTTTTCAATTCTGTAAATGACTGTCCTTTGGTTCCATGCTATGAAAGGAGTTCGTCAAAGGATCCTCTTTCTCCTTATGCATAGTAGTTACTGAGTTTCTTAGTGCTTTGTTTGATAGGGCTGAACAGCTTGGTTTGATTTCGGGTTCTGTGGCAGGTAGTGTTTACTCTTTTTTTATCCAATGCTCAGTATGCAGACAATTTATCTTTTTCTCGGATGCCTCTGTCGAAGATGTGGAGCATGTGTTTTGAGGCTTTCTCAGGGTTGTTGAAGTTTAATTGGTTGAAGAGCAGGTTATTGGAGGTGAGCGACTAATTAGGAGTTTTGGAGCAGTTTTGCGATGAGACTGGGTTGTGACTTGGGGAGTTCTCCATTGTCTTATTTGGGTTGTGCCATTAGGAGCAAAAGCCTGGGAAGCTAGAAATGGTATCCAGTCTTGTAAAAATGGAGAAGAAATTAGAGCTGGAAGAAAGCCTTTCTCTGGCTGGGAGTCTTTACTCTCATTAAAAGTTCTTTGGCAGGTATTCCAAGTTATTTTCTATTCCTTTGTAGGGTTTCAAAGAAGATGGTAAATCAAATGGAGAGGATCTAGAGCTAATCATTCGGGGTGTTAAAGAAGCAAGGAATACATACCATCTAGTTATGTGGGATCGGGTTTGCAATATCATGACGGAGGATTAGATGAACCTAGCACTCTTAGGTATATGGGTGTTGGCGAATCCTTATGGATTCGGTTGACTCAGGAAACAGGGAATTTATTTCCCTTTAAAGCTGAGATTGTGCAGCCTGTAAAATTTGTTTCTTTTCCTTTTATACCTGCTGTTAGTTAGGCCCTAATTTCTAGAGATTGCTTCCTGATTTCATGTAGGATTAGTTTCC
>JAUPMG010084635.1:0-12740 GCA_031762675.1 Pachysandra terminalis | reverse complement strand
CCTACTCATGCAAGCAATACAAACCCATGATGTCATTTACCCCACATTTATTCCCATTTACCCATGCTTCTCACGCACTTATCTTTTCCTCGACGATAAATGTGTGTAAATGCCCATCATGGTCTCAAGTACCATCATGCAAACTATCTAAGCACTTAGATAAAACTAACTATAGAAGGTTGCTTTAGCAGTCTTAGGCTGGCCCAGACTTCGGTGCGCTGAGATGAGTTCGGCGGACTAGTTTAGCCAACCCACCTGTCGTTCGGAGGACTATCCAAGGACTTGATTCTCTTTGGCTGGGTTGTTTGGCGGACCGAAGGTGCACCGAAGCGATTTCGGCGGCCTCTCGGCTACTTCATCTAAGACTCGGCGGACAATCTAGAATGGTTTAGGTCTTCTGGGCACTTCGGCAGACTTTTGGGGCACCGAAGGCGATTTCAGCGGCCTGTTCATGCTCGGCGGACCTTTCGGCGCACCGAGGTTGAATTCGTCTTGGTGTTCATGTTCGGCGGACCGAAGGGTTAGCCCAGCGCCCAGATTTGGTCCGGCGACCTATTTCGGCGGACCGAAGAGGTCGCCGAACGGCAGTTCAGAGCCAAGACAGTGAGTCTTTTTGGGTCTAGTCTGATCCTAATTGATTTTCCATTCCGCCAAAAATATCACGTAGCATTCTAGCATCATAAACACACCATTCACATCAATGTAGACAATCCAAACAAACAAATCACAATCAAATAAGAGAAACTAGGTTTTAAGATGAAATCTTCATACTAATGTTTTAGAAACTTTAAAATGAACTATCTATATTCATAAATCCGTACTCACCTCAATCCTACGCGGTAGCGACGACGACAGCGGCGGATCCTCTCCTCCCCTTTTCTCTTCCTTCTTCTCTTCCCTTCTCTCTTTCACTCTTTCTTTCTCTCTTTCCTTTCTTTCTCAAGCCAAAACAAACAAATGAGAGTAGCTTGCCAAGCAAGCTAATAAAAGAGAGAAAATATCTCTCTTTCACACTGGCCACGTGGCACCCATCTAAGCCTGCTCACTTCCATTTCTAATCTCGACCCTCGATTCTAATTATAACCTCACTACAAGCCTAAGACATAGATCGGATATTGGCTCAAACAAAACAAATTACAATACTCTACATTGCTCTAAACCCACAGAAAGGAATAGATCACACCCCATGCATCGCATGGCCGGATCTACTAGGATTGACGATCAGCCTGGCTGATAGACTCGCCTACTGACTAAATAGATAATTAAGAAACAATATATAAATAATAACAAGGAGAGAGAGTAAACATTTAGCAAAAGAAAACTCTTTATTACACTTTTGAGCGGTTCAGACTGCTAAAACTTTTCGGGTTGATACATAACTCGAGAACATACTGGTCACCTTGCAAATTGTAAGGACCCAAACAATTACCCTTTATTAATTAAGATTAGTAACCAGGTTTAATTTAAAATAGGTAAAATAAATTCACTAATAAACTAAATTAGTACTCCTCAGGTCCCTAACCTCAGGAAGTTAGATTAAGCAGGAAAATTAGATTAATTTAAATAGCCATCCTGTTTAGTCAGCTGAAAACTTTGAGATTAATTAAAAACTTAAATAATAAGATTAGATAATTAATCATATCCGTCAGCGCCCGAAATCCACCTCAGACCCACCAGTAAAAGCGCACTATCAGAGCTTGCTTAGGTGACCTATTGGAAAATGTAGGATCTGAAACACCATTTCACCCCCTGCTAAACTTATTCACTATCTGACCCGTAAGCCTATAAATAAAAGCCTTAAGTCATTTTTCAGCATTTTCCTCTTCTTCCTCTCTTCTCTTCTCTTGGAGCAATGGAGCTTGTGGGAGACCTAGGGAGATCACGAAGACACAACGGATCAACCCCAATTCATTTCCGACAATACCCCAAGATGAGTATCCTCTCTTTGAAGATGCATTTTGTTGTGTTTTTGCATTTTTACCTAGAAGAAGGGTTGATTGACGCATACCCACCTTCTCCTTGGGATTCCAACCTACATTTGTGATGCATGTGGTAACCCTTAACCCTAGACCATCATATTAGACTTCATATGTGGAATAGCCAAACCCCAAGCGGAGAAATTAAGGTGCACAAAACATGCATTAATAATTGAATCAGGCCCATCACATTGCATATTATATCATGTTATATTAGATTACATGTCTTGTATATGTCTCATTCATACTTACACTTTCAGCACATGTTATTCTTGCATATTGACATATATCTTATGAATTACTCATTATTGTTTACTACGGATTACCATTGAAGAATGGCCTTGTCCATACTTCAAATTATAAAGCATGTTTGATTTGTTTACTTACTGAGCTAAGTGTAGCTGACGCTTTCGAGCACAACATATTTCAGAAACTATAGATGATGGGCACAAGGACCATGAGGACCAAGGTGGAGAACAATGATGTTTTAAATATTTTTTTAACTATAATTAAAGTTTTATTCAATAATTTTATTAGATCTTGTAGTAGGGTTTTATTCAATGTAATTTCAGTACTTAGTTAAATAGGTTCGTTAATAGGGATTTGATTTAAAGCATGAGACTAGTTTTATTTTACTTTCTGTTGTTTTCTGTTTGAAGGATGTTATTTGATAGATATTATTTTTATAACATTACTTTTCTTATATAATATCCTTCTTAAATTTAATGAATTTGGCTACATATCGTTTATCCACTCCCATCTGGATATGTAGTGAGAGTTACAAACTAAATTTAGGGACTCCAATGAGATCTTAAAGTTTGGTTCGTGGCAAAAGTGGTATTAGAGCCTAAGTTTTATGTTTTAAATCAGATTCCAAAAGTTTTTGATGTGTTGATTTTTCAAAGTTTTCTCTATGTTGATATTCCCAAATTTTTTTCTATGTTGATTGTAATTACTAACAATGGCTGCAAACTTAACTGTGGGCAGATTTCTATCCTCTTAAACATATTGCACATCATCGTATTTTTAGGATGGAATGGATGGAAACTTCAAGTTAACCACCGGAGAGATTGATGATGAGGTGATAATTTCAAGGTAAGTCTTCACAACTTCTCTGCATAAGATTATCGAATTTCGTTAACGAAATGTTCTTAAGGAGGGTAGAGTGTATTAACCCAACTAAATGTTTGGACTAAATTGTAATTAAAATAAGTATTTACTGTGTAATTAATTATAAAATTAGGGGTCAATTTAAAATTTTAGTAAATAGCCCTATTATTTAACTTTGGACTGATTGTGATTGGTGGGCTGTACAATTGGAAAACTAAGTGCAACACACACAATCACTAATAGAAGCTTCTTTTAACACATAGGACTTAGAAACACACCAGAGTTCAAATTGAACTAGGAGAGCTAGGAAATTCCATCTACTGGCCTAAAAACTAATACATCCCAATAAAGGGACATGATTAAGCTTAATTTATAATCCTAATAGAACTAGGAAGTTTACTGAATTACTTTAAATAAGTGTTTCTGCTTGATTTCAAGAATCACAATAATTCCTTGGAGCTAACAAGGAGAGGAAGAAGTAGAGAAGAAGCGAATTTTCTACTCCAACTCAACAACATCAAGGTAACTTTTTGAATTTAACTAGTTTTATGGTTTAAGTAGAGTTTCAAGTTTGTTTTTCAATAGTATGAAGTAAATTTTAAAAATTATAATAGTTTTCAAAAGATTACAAAGTAATTTAACTACTTATTATGTACTTATGTTTTCATATATATTTTATTGGGTTTTGCGCGGAATCCAAAATAAAAGAAGATAAACTTAAGGAATAAATTTGATTAGACTTTCAGAAACTTTTAAATTCTAGAAAACTGCCCAGAATGAGTAGTTCGGCAAGTACTCGGCGCATCGAGCACACCCCGAACCAGCCCAGAAGAGTCCTCGGTGAGCCAAGAACATGCCAAGCACCCTTTCACTGATTTCCAGTCCCTGGATTTCATACCAAGACCATCCTCGGTGTGCCGTGAGCACGCCGAGCGTAAGAGATTGATTTTTAAGCCCTAAAACTAGAAAACTGCACAGGTCTAAACTTTTTACTACCCAATTTATGTAAATATTTTACATAAATTAATTTATATTTTTAGAAGATGTCCCTTGTCTTCAGGAACACAACAAAACAAGTTTTAACTGATTTCATTAAGAATTAAATAAGTTATGATTTATTTTCTGACTTTGTGTCAAAACTAGAAACCCATAATCTGTACAATTTTGTGTTTATTGGTTACGAAACCTATCCAAATAATTTTATATATTTTATTTGATATTTATCCTATATTCCTCTTTGTGTTATTATTCTATCAAAACAAGTTTGGTGTGCTTCTGATAAGTATACACAAAGGTATTGTCAAATTACTAATGATACGTCAAAACTGTCAAAACATTGGAAATTACACCGAGCATGTTCTAGGCGCACCAAGTACACGCCGAAAGCACCTGGGTGACCCCAAGGCATGCCAAATTTGACTAAGTTGATTTGTTTTGATTGAATTTTTGTGAGCCTGTGTATTTTGACCTCATTAGACCAAATTTGATGTTAGTTACACTTGATTATGCATGTTTCAAATACTTGTACCTTATTTGGACCTTTTTTCATACTGCTAGCCATGATATTTTGATGTACTTGTTAATATGTATTTTTAACATGTCCACCAAGCTAGGTAGACTAATTACACATTATACGCATCAATTGCATGCTTAGTTAATGTGCACTCTATTACTTACACGTTATATGCCTTAAGACCATGGATTTCGTCTACAGGATAAACTCCTTTGCATGTAAATCCATACTTCTGGATTTTAAGCCTATAATGGGAGTATCATGATCTAGAAATCATGATAGGTGACAAGACTAATATTTTCATGTGTTGAAGGATCGTACATCCCATTAGACATTTTAAATTAATTACTTTCGTGGTGAGAGAATGTTCACATTGTGAGGCCTAATATCCAACTCATAAGAATTTAATGGTGAGGGAAGGTTCATATTTATGATGCCCAATATCCAAATCACAAGAGTGTACTTCTGTTAGTAGATCGGCTAATGTTTGATTTACAAGGGAAAGCTCACATTGTGAGACTTTAGGCTAAGTCCCTAAGATAGGAAATAACTTAGGCGCTTGTAACCTCTAGGTCGAAGCTCCTGGAAACTATGATGCGCATATAGAATAATCTACTGTTTCAGCACAGTATTAGGGGATGAAGGCTCACCATTGTGAAGCATCCTTGGATAGTAAGATTAAGATCGGTTGTGAATCATACACTAAATGAATACTATACAGCCAACATCATACATATTGCATATTAAATTGTTTCTAATCACATGTGGTGATCTTACTTGCTAGGTGCATAGCATGCATTAATAATTGAATCAGCCATTACATTGCATATTGTATAATGCTAATTACTCACATTACATCAAATTACATTTTTTGTATATGTTTTATTCATACTTATATGTTCAACATGTTATATTTGCATATTGACATATATCTCATGAATTACTCATTATTGTTATATGGATTACCATTGAATAGTGGCCTTGGCCCTACTTCAAATTATAAACGATGTTCGATTGTTTACTTATTGAGCTCAGTATAGCTGACACTTTCGAGCACAACATATTTCAAGACCTATAAATGATGGACACATGGACAATGAGGACCAAGGTGGAGAACAAAGATGTTTTGAAGATTTTAACTATAGTTAGTGTTTTATTCGATGATTCTACTAGATCTTGTAGTAGAGTTTTTATTAAATGTAAATTCAGTACTTACTTAAATAGGTTTGCTACTAGGGATTTTATTTAAAGATTTGGTTCGTGACAAAAGTGGTATCAGAGCCTAAGTTTTATGTTTTTAAATCGGATTCCATAAGTTTTGATGTGCTGATATTTTGAAAGTTTCTATTTTTCGATAGTCCAAAAGTTTTCTGTGTGCTGAATGTTATTACTAACTTGGCTACCAACCTAGTGTGGGCAGATTTCTTTCTACTTAAATAGATTTTCTAATCATCCTGTTTGCAGAATGGCCGGTCGAAGAAGGAGTAACATGGGCATTACTAGTTCAAGTGGAGGTAATGATCAAGATCCACAACTTGTTGGAGTTTACCAAGCTTTAGGAGAGATGGAAGCAATGATGCAACAATCAAAATCAATACCCCAATGATCTGAAGCACATCGAAACACTCATAGCATTGAGAGAAGTTCAAGAACCTTGGACCTACCGTCTTCAAAGTAACAACCGATCCAATGGAAGCACAAGCATGGATAGATTCTCTGGAGCACATCTTCGAGGTAATGGAATTAGATCAACAAGAAAAGGTTCGTTTTGCGGTATTCATGCTAGAAGGAGAAGCAGGAAGGTGGTCGAAATCCGTCTTGGCGATAACACCAATTCAAACTTGGACAGACTTCAAGGTGAGATTTTATTTTGAGTATTTTCCAAAAACCATTAGAAAGGAAATGGAGTTGGAATTCATGAAGCTGGAGCAAAGATCCATGACTGTATCGGAGTACGCAGCAAAATTCACGGATGTATCATAATTTTCCACTTATGCGATAGATGAAGAAGAAAAGAAGGCGTTTAGGTTCGAAACCGGACTAAGGCACAGCATCAGGAGCAGATTAATCGTACGAGAATTCACAAAGTATGATGAAGTAGTGGATTGCACTCTTAAGGTGGAAAGGGATATACAAGAATTTCATAGGATTCGAGATCTAAAGAGAGAAAGGAGTTCCAGAAACTACCAAGCCGAATTACAGAAAAAGCAAAAGACACAAGAAACTCAAGATTTCAGAAACACATGCCCAAAGTGCATCAACTGCAGAAGGATGGGACATCGTCAGAGAGATTGCTGATTTCTAAGGAACCCTCAGCAAACCACTTCCCAGGAGCAGCAGCAACTTGTACCTAAACTCCACTACCAACAGCATCAGAAACCGGTACAGCAACAACAAACTCAACAAGGGAAAGTCTACACTATAGAACCACAAAGGAATGAAGGGATTGAAGGTACTGTTTAAATTCAGCAAGAGTTGAACTTTACAAAATTATATTCAAGGTAAGTATCTACAACTTCTCTAAATCGAGGCAATCGAATTTCGAGGACGAAATTGTCTTAAGGATGGTAGAGTGTAATAACCAAACCAAAATATATGACCAAACTCTAATTTATAAAAGTATAGGAATTAGTGTGTAATTAATTATAAACATAAAGGGGTTAATTAAAAATTTAGTAAATTAGTTACAGATTTGACTTTGACTATTTGTGATTGGTGGGCTAAACGATAGGAAACTAAAGTGCTTCACACACAATCATAACTCTTTAAGTTATAATGTGTGGCTAGGATCTTGTAGGAAGTTTTAACTTAAATCAATGGCTTAAATTAGAAGAGACTAATAGAAGCTTCTTTTACTACATAGGACTTAGAAACACACTAGAGTTCTAGCTGAACTAGGAGAGCTACGAAATTTCATCTAATGGTTTAGAATCTAATACATCCCAATAAAGGAACAGGATTAAACTTAACTTATAATCCTAATAGAACTAGGAACTTTACTGAATTACTATAAATAAGAATCCTTGGTGAATTTCAAAAATCACAATCTCTTGGAGCTAAGAAGGAAAGGAAGAAGAAGAGTAAAGGTGAATTCTCTACTCAGCAACACCAAGGTAAGTATTCGAGTTAAAATTGTTTTAAGATTTAAGTAGAGTTTCAAGTTTGTTTTTCAATCGTATGAAGCAAGTTTTCAAAAACCATACTAGTTTCCAAAGTAATTAGCTATTTAATTATTTACTTATGTTTTCCTTAGTATTTTTATGGGGTTTTGTGCGGAATTTAATATTGAGGAAGGTTACTTAAGGAAGAAAAATGATTGGAATTATAGATAGATCAGAATTCTAGAAAAACTGCCCAGAAACTGTTGTTCGGTGAGTACTTGGTGAGCCGAGCATGCGACGAACCAGTACAGAAGAGCACTCGGCGAGTACTCGATGAGCCGAGAACGTATCGAGCCTCCTCTTTTGACCATTGAGCCCCAAGTTTTCATGCCGAGACCCTACTCAATGCGTCGTGGACGCTCCGAGCATCACATATAAGTTTTTAAGCACCTAGTTTTACCGCCGAGCAGATTCAAGATGAGCCAAGAACGCGCCAGACCAAATCTTGAGACCGAAACCCTGAAACCCAGAAAATTAACAGAGAAACCCTGGCGACTACTTGACACGCCGACCAACACGATGAGCACCCGCCGAAAGCACACCGACGACCCCCTAGGCACACCGAAATCGGCAGAGTTGATCCAATTTGATTTCATTTTTTTGAGCATGTGTATTTTGACCTTATTAGACCAAATTTGATTATAGTTATGCTTTATTATGCATATTTCAAATACTTATACCCTATTTGGACTATTTTTCATACTAGTTGGAACATGAGATTTTGATATACTTGTTTTTACGTATTTTTAACATGTCCAGTATACTAGGTAGACTTATTACACATTGTACACATCAATTGCATGCATAGTTAATGTGCACTCTATCACTTGCACCTCTTATGCCTTAAGACCATAGATTTGGTCTTTAGGTTAAACCCCTTTGCATGTAAATCCATACTCCTGGATTTTTAACGCTATAATGAGTATCATGATCTGAAAGTCATGATAGGTGAGGAGACTAATTTTTTCATGTGTTGAGGGACAGTACATCCCAATAAATCTTTTAAAATAATTATTTTAATGGTGAGGGAAGGTTCACATTGTGAAGCCCAATATCTAACTCATAAGAATTTAATGGTTAGGAAAGTTCATATTTATGATGCCCAATATCCAAATCACAAGAGTGTAATTCTATTAGTAGATCAGCTAATGTTTGATTCACAAAGGAAAGCTCACATTGTGAGGCCTTGGGCTAAGTCCCGAAGATCGGAAACAACTAAGGTGCTTGTGACCTCTAGATCGAAGGTCCTACAAACTATGATGCACATATAGAATAATCTACTATTTCAGCCATATATTGGGGGATGGAGGTTCACATTATGAGCCATCCTTGGATAGTAAGATTAAGATCGGGTGTGAATCATACACTAAATAAATATACAGCCAACATCATACATATTGCATATTAGATTGTTTCTAATCACATGTGGTGATCCTACTTGCTAGGTGCACAGCATGCATTAATAATTGAATCAGCCATTACATTGCAGATTATATCATGCTAATTACTCACATTGCATCAAATTACATGTTTTGTATATGTTTTATTCATACTTATATGTTCAGCATGTTATACTTGCATATTGACACATATCTCATGAATTACTCATTATTATTATATGGATTACCATTGAAGAGTGGCCTTGGCCCTACTTCAAATCATAAACCATGTTCGATTGTTTACTTATTGAGCTAAGTGTAGCTGACACTTTCGAGCACATCATATTTCAGGACCTATAGATGATGGACACATGGATCATGAGGACCAAGGTGGAGAACAAGGATGTTTTGAAGATTTTAACTATAGTTAGAGTTTTATTCAATGATTTTACTAGATCTTTTAGTAGAGTTTTTATTAAATGTAAATTCAGTACTTAGTTAAAAAGGTTAGCTAATAGCGATTTGATTTAAAGCATGAGACTAGTTTTATTTTACTTTCCGTTGTTTATTGTTTGAAGGATGTTATGTGATGGAATTTATTTTTATAACATTACTTTTCTATACTTAATATTATATAATATCCTTCTTAAATTAAATGATATTTGGCTACATATCATTTATCCACTCCCATTTGGATATGGGGTGAGAGTTGCAAACTAGATTTGGGGATTCTAATGAGATCTCTAGATTTGGTTTGTGACAAAAGTGGTATCAGAGCCTAAGTTCTATGTTTTTAAATCGGATTCCATAAGTTTTGATGTGCTGATATTTTCAAAGTTTCTGTTTGCCGATATTCCAAAAGTTTTCTGTGTGCTGATTGTTATTATTAACTTGGCTGCTAACCTAGTGTGGGCAGATTTCTTTCTACTTAAACATATTTTCTATTCATTATGTTTTCAGAATGGCCGATCGAAGTAGTAACATGGGTATTTTTAGTTCAAGTGGACGTAATGATCAAGATCCACAACTTATTGGAGTTTACCAAGCATTGGGAGAGATGATTGCAGTGATGCAACAATCAAAATCAATGCCCCAATGATCTGAAGCACATCGGAACACTCGTAGCATTAAGAAGTTCAAGAACCTTGGACCTACTGTCTTCAAAGGAACAACCGATCTAATGGAAGCACAAGCATGGATAGATTCTTTGGAGCACATCTTCGAAGTAATGGAAGTAGATCAACAAGAAAATGTTTGTTTTGTTGTATTCGTGATAGAAGGAGAAGCAAGAAGGTGGTGGAAATATGTCTTGCCGATAGCACAAATTCAAACTTTGACAGACTTCAAGGTGAGATTTTATTTGGAGTATTTTCCTAAAACCATTAGAAAGGAAATAGTGTTAGAATTCATAAAGCTAGAACAAGGATCCATGACTAAACCGGAGTACGCAGCAAAATTCATGGATTTATCACAATTTGCCACTTATGCGGTAGATGAAAAGGAAAAGAAGGCGTTTAGGTTCAAAAGCGGACTAAGGCACAGCATCAGGAGCAGATTAACCGTACGAGAATTCACAAAGTATCATGAAGTAGTGGATTGCGCTCGTAAGGTGGAAAGGGGTATACAAGAATTTCATAGGATTCGAGATCTAAAGAGAGAAAGGAGTTCTAGAAACTACCAAGACGAATTACAGAAAAAGCAAAAGACACAAGAAACTCAAGATTTCGGAAACACACGCCCAAAGTGCATCAACTGCGGAAAGATGGGACATCTTCAAAGAGAATGATAATTTCCATTGAACCCTCAGCAAACCACTTCCCGGGAGCAACAACAACTTGTACCTAAACTTCACTACCAACAACATTAGAAACCGGTACAGCATCAACAAACTCAACAAGGGAAAGTCTACACTATAGAACCACAAAGGGATGAAGGGATTGAAGGTACTGTTTGAATTCAGCAAGAGTTGAACTTTACAAAATTATATTCAAGGTAAGTAAGTATCTACAACTTCTCTAAATCGGGGCAATCGAATTTCGAGGATTAAATTGTCTTAAGGAGGGTAGAGTGTAGTAACCCAACCAAAATATAGGACTAAGCTGTAATTTATAAAAGCATAGGAATTAGTGTGTGATTAATTATAAAAAAAAAATAGGGGATAATTTAAGCTTTTAGTAAATTAGTTACAGATTTGACTTTGACTATTTGTGATTGGTGGGCTACACAATAGGAAACTAAAGTGCTTCACACACAATCATAACTCTTTAAGTTATAATGTGTGACTAGGATCTTGTAGGAACTTTTAACTAAATCAATGGCTTAGATTAAACGACACTAATTGAAGCTTCTTTTAGCTAATAGCGATTTGATTTAAAGCATGAGATTAGTTTTATTTTACTTTTAGTTGTTTTCTGTTTGAAGGATGTTATGTGATGGAATGTTTTTTTATAACATTACTTTTCTATACTTAATATTATATGATATCCGTCTTAAATTAAATGATATTGGGCTACATATCATTTATCCACTCCCATGTGGATATGGGGTGAGAGATGCAAACTAGATTTGGGGATTCCAATGAGATCTCTAGATTTGGTTCGTGACAATATATAAATAAAATTATAAAGCTATTTGGATAACTGTGTAATGCTATTAATTATTTTGGGGTTATTTTGATAATACGATAAGTATGGTGAACTAATTTGAATAGAGTCAAATCAGTTGAGAGTTTCTGTTTTGATTGCATGACCAAAAGGGATATGAAAATCTTTTTGGGAAGGTTTTCTTGAGTTTTGGCTATAAGGGTTTAAGAGACTTAGGGTTTCTTATTCTCTGCTCAATGCTTTTGAATTCTATATCTGAGTTCTAGAGAGTTGCTGGAGAGAAGAATAGAAGAAGAAGAAGAAGAAGAAGATTTCATGGAAAGCGTGGAAGCCGAGGCTTAACGAAGGTTTAGATCGTTGCAACCCTTTTTCTCACGACGAAGAGCATTCTTGAGAGTGTTTAGAGGCTCGAAACGATTCAAGTAAGTTGCGTGGGGTGATCATAGTTCTTTTGTTGAAATTGATAACTCGTGTTTTTAATACAAATGAATGTTTGATTATAATGTTGATCGAATGATTAGATCTTCGTCTATTTGTGTTTGAATGTTCTATTGATGTTTAATGACGTTTTCAGAAGCCTAGAAGTTGGTATATGTTGTTTTGAATGTATTGGATAGCATAAGTTTGGATTTCGAGACCTAAAGAAAAACCCAGAAATCGCACAGGTCAGCAAGCTACAGTCCACCGACGCCTCTGTCAACAGAGACCATTTTATCAGCTTATCTTGCTATTCGGAAAGTATCAGTCCACCGACGACCCTGCAATTTCACAATGAGGTTCGGTCCACCGACACCTCTACCGGCAGAGACATGTTTCTAGACCATTTTGAACCTTCAGCAGACCTTAGTTGTAATGACCTGAACCTTTGAAAGTATTTTATTTTCCTAGTTACAATATATGAATAAATTATTGGAGTTATCCGTGTGATTGTATGTGCATTATTTATGTTATGGGGGTATTTTTGTAACATAGTTTCTGAATTAGGGGTTAAACTGATA
>JAUPMG010084624.1:0-12740 GCA_031762675.1 Pachysandra terminalis | reverse complement strand
AGTGACTATCTCGAAGGTTGACTTCGATCTACTTATATGATTATCCCTACTTTGGGATAATAAATTGGTCATTTCGAAATGCCTGAAAATGACTATTTCGAAATACAACATCAAAATAGCATTATGCTGATTACCCCATTATATGAGATATCACTATACTTATGATGACATCAAAGGTATTCTTAAAATATAACACTTTGAAAGTTGTCCTTCGAAAAGATATTGATTTGAGGTCCATCTCAAGTAAATCCTCTAATTGTGTATTGATTTCAAAATAATTCTCCCAAGTTAAATGGGTTTTTCAAAAAATATTACTCCAAAATATTCTCCCAACAAGAGTGGGCTTTCAAAGTGACATACTAAATTTTGAATATATACTCTTTATTCATGGTTTTGAATAATAAAGTGTATAATTACATAATTGACCTTGCTAGGTGTCACTTTATCATTGCCTTAAATCAATTTTCAAACTGGCTCATCATCAGTACTCGAGTGCTTCAACGAATCCCTACAAATCGACGAACCCCATTTGCATTTCATCCCTGTCGTCAATTACTTTCTTGTCAAATGAACGAATTGCATCGGATGAAGTGAAAAGAATTTGTAACAACCTGAAAATTTTAAAACTTTAAACTAAGGTTAAAAAGGTAATTTAATAAAGCCTAATTAAGCCTAATATAAATATTAAGACTCAAGATACATAATTAGACTAAATCATATAATAATCCTAACTAATAAATTATAATTAATAAAGCAATAAGGTTAGGAAAGTAAACCCCTAAGTTAACTTGAACACATAAGCTAATTTGAACTTATAAGTTATTAAAATGCTATAAACTAAATATGAACTTATAAGCTTAATTGCACTTAATATGCTTAGTAATGAATTAATGGCTTAATTAATACCTTAAGGACTTATAAGTAACTTAACTAATTAATTCAAAGGTCAACAATTTCGTGGTCAACAATTCCCTTTAACTTAAAACTCTAATCCTAACTTAATTAGAAGTAGGAAAACTACTACTTTCTAAAAACAGTTCTAATATAACTAAAACACTTAGGATAAGATCTAATAAACTCATATAAGCAACTCTAAACCTAATTAACATGTAAATTTCGTGAAAAACCTAAGAAGATCGACTAGAAGCCCAGAAATAAAGAAAATAGAAGATCTAAGCCTAAGGAAAAATCTGCAGAAAATCATAATTGAGTTTTCCTTCAATGTCTTGTGTATTTACTTCTAACTTAATATTATGCCATGTTGGAATTTGATTGAATTATAGGAACACCTTCCCCATGCTAAGATAATGAAAACTTAAGATAAAGATTCAATAAGTTGTAAATAGATCTGTTCTGTGTTGATGTTCTTGAATATCAAGAACAAGTTCTTATTATCTGTCAGTTATGTTTATCGATTGAGAACCCTATTCTAAGATTCTACTTTATTGTATTTTATATATATTTTTTAAGATCCCTCTTTGAGTTAAGTTTCCAACAAAACAAGTTTGAACTGATTCAATTGAGAATTGATTAAGCTATGATTTATTTTCTGACCTTGTGCCAATACCAGAAACCCAAAAATCTGTCAAACTTTGTGTTCATCGATTAAAGAACCAATCATAATAATTTTATATATGATATTTTTCCTAGATCCTCATTTGAGTCAAGAGTCCAACAAGACAAGTTTGAAGTGATTTCATTAAGTATTGATCGAGTTATGAATTGTTTTCCTAAACCTGTATCAAAACCCAGAAACCCAGATTTCTGTTGTTGGTCTAGTGGCAGCCAAGCTGCACCCCGCTTGCTCACCACTAACCCTTGTTTTGAATATTATTGTTTTTAAACCTAATCTAAACCTAGTAGATTACTAGAACACCTCCCTAAATCAAATCTGAGTATTTTTAGCCTGATTTATAGACCTGTAAGCATCTTTACACTGATTTTATGCTTTGAAGACTTGAAGAATCTTTTTCTACTGTTTTATTGAACTTTGGTATAAATTGATTTGCTACAAACTAATGATATAAGTGAGTTTATTGTATTTTAGTCTCAATACTGTTTATCTCGATTCCTATACACCTGCTTTTATTGTTTAAAATCTAATATTTTTGTTATGAGTACTGGTATTTGACCGTAATGCTGAATTGAACCTAGGAACTAGAATATGATTGTTTGCCTTAATAATAAGTTGTAGATGCTATATACTTTACATTTAACATATTTGACTTGTTTATATTTTGTTTCTAATAATGAATAAGGATTATTCATTCTTTTAAAAGCTTTATATCATGGGATTGTGCTCATGTGTTTGCTGATGTGAATATATGCTTATGAATCATTGTTTGTGCTAATTAAAGGACCAGAATCTATGAGTTGCATCTTGGAATACCTTGTTGTGACAACAATGTCTAATACCCTATACCTTGCATGGGATTAGATTACACTTGAGATCATTGACTTATTAATTACCATTGTTGTCCCATAGATGGACTATATTTATTGTTTACTCCCAAGGTGAGGGATATTTCCTGGGTGGTGATCCCAAAATACTTGTGGAAAGATGAAAGGTGAGGGGAAGTTCACAATGTGATGCCTAATATCTGAATCATATACCCTTCTGTTAGTTGTTTAATATGTAAAATTCTTTGGAGATAATTCACATTTGTGAAACCTTGGAGTATTATCCTTGATCACAAGGGAGAATTGTGCCCTTTAGGTCGAAGCCCCTTAAAATCATGATGTACACATGATATATCTTAATTTGAGAATGACCCTGTACGAGGAGGATGGTTCGAGAAGACATCTTGTTCAAGGAATGATCGATCATGTAGGGACTTACAATATTAGCATACTTAACTGCACCCTTGCATTGCATATTGTTTGTTGATATTAGTACTGTAGTCTTATGTATGATACATATGACTTAATATCTGCATATAGAAGTAGGACCATTGATATTGACCATTATTCCTTATACAATGGTGAGATTTGGGAGAGAACACTTATTGTTTGATTATTTGTACAATTGCACTTATAGCACTTATATATATTTATATAATTTCATAATATTTTGATATAAGTAAACACCTTGTGTTGAAGGTCTACTCATCCTAGCTTCTAGCTTATGTCAGTTGTTCTTATATTTTTCAGGTCTAGAAGATTCTTCTCTAAGAGAGCTAGATTGGGATTGGGACTTCAAAGATAGAATTAGATGTTAGATAATTTGAACATTGTAATTATTTTAGATTATTAATAATGTTCAGAGTTCTTTTATTTAGATTATTATTAGAATTATTTATTTGCTTCTGCTTATGTTTCTTATATTGCTTTTCACTCCCATTGTGATAGGGCAAGAGTTACAATCTTGAATCATTGAGCATCCCGAGGATCTCAATTGGTTTAGGATTTAACAGAATTAGAATAACAACAACGAGAAAGATGGGAGAACTGAGATGGAGCTTGAACTTGTAGACAGAAAGAAGATGAGACGCATAGAGAGAGAGAGAGAGAGAGAGAGAGAGAGAGAGAGACGTGGCGGGAATTATGTTGTCTGCGTTGATTCCCGTTAAGTTCCCCCATGAGCTTCACGTGTGTTGCAATGAGCACACGAGTCATGTGCTCATTGTCGGTGCACACTTCAGTGGACGATGCTTGATGCAGACAATAAACCCCCATTTGGATGTCAAAGAGTATGCTAGAAAGTTAGTTGAGAAAGAACTATGTTGGAAAGTAAAATATATGCCAAATGTATGATTCCCGTTAAGTTCCCCCATTAGCTTTCAACGGTGAAAGCTGTTTGGTTGTATCAAGAAAATGTATGACTATAACAGAAAATTTTGATTTAGATGTTTGGCTATGTGGAATGAATGAGAAAAGCTTTTCATTTGCCCATTTGACCTTTTATTCATTTGCCCATTTGACCTTTTATTGTATATATAAGTGCAAGGAGTAAGCTTTGGAGGTGAACAATAGGTGAACAATAAGATGAGGAACATGCACTTCTCTACATATTCACTTTTTCATTTTCTTTTCTCATAAATTCATTTTTTATAAACAAAAAGTCGTTTTTTCTACTGTCAAAAGAATTTGACCGAAATATTTTTCATGAGATCTACTTTTTTTCAAATGTCCAAACACGCATATCATACAAGAAAATAATCTTTCCTTTATATACGACTATCCAAATGGATCCAGAATGAAATATGAGGAGCAAAATCGATAGTTAAGAAAAAAATTATTATAATAAATATCATTTCAATCATTTATTAGTAAGAAGGATATAAGGGTCTTTAACAATCAATACTTTCTTGACATAAACAGATTCTTGAAAGAAAGGAGAAGGGATGACAATGTAATTTTTGAAACCTTATGGGTGACATATTTATTAGGGTGTGAATTGGATTGGTTTAAACCGAGAACCAACAAACCAAACCGAAAAAAGTTGGTTCGGTTAGGTTTTTTTTTTTTTCATTTTGGTTTGGTTATGATTTAGAAAAGAAAAAACCGAATTAGTTCGGTTAGATTTTTGTTTAAAGCTTCGACTAAATCGAACCAAACCAAAAAAAACCGAAGTATATTATATATAATATATAGATATTTGTGTGTATGCGTTTTGTATAGAAAATAGTACTAATTTTGTAAAACCGAACCAAAAAATCAAAATTTTTTATTTCTATGTCGGTTTGGTTCGGTTTTCAGTTTTATCTATTATAGTTCGGTTAGGTTTTTCGGTTTAGTGTAATGTAATTTGGTTTGGTTTAAGTTTGACCACAAAACAGAACCAAACCAACCGAATTACACCCCTAATATTTATCAAATACGGATTTATATTAATTACAGAAAAAAAAAAGGAAAAGACAAGAAAGGTGTCTTCATGCGAAGAAAGAAATGTTAACGTCCTGCTAATATAATAAACTTAACGATCTTACCAAACAAATAGGAAAATGAAACATGATGTATCCTGCGGCGTCAATCACATGATGCCACGTTGTGTCCTTGAACCCGATTAATTAAGGATAATTTGGTCGTTCTGGTTTTGTCTAGTGGTCAAATCAAAATCAAACCGAATTAGTATTGCACTAAACCAAAAATCAAACTAAATTGAACTAGAAATCAATTTAAAAAACCGAAAACCAAACAGAATTACAGTGAATAAAACTGAAAACCGAATCAAATCGAGATAGAAACAAAAAATAAAAAAAAATCAACTTTTTGTTTCAATTTGATCAAATTAATGTTATTTTATGAAAAACACGCATCTATTTTGGTTTTTTTTGGTTCGATTTAGTCGAAGCTTTAACTATAAACAAGTAATTCAATTTTTTATTTTCTAAACCATAACAAAACTAAAATGAAAAATTTTGGTTTGTTCCCCAAACAATTGACACCCATACTGATAGTCTAAGGACTTGTTTGGTTTAATTCTTAAAGACTAGGAAGCCCTTCACAGATATAAAAGGGTTTCTTATATGAGCCGCTTTTAAAAACTGCGTTTGCAAGAAACAGTTAACCATATTCTAAATTTAAGTAAAATATTTTAAATAATACATTTACTCTTTTATTTCTATTATACATTCTTTAAAAAACTAAAAAATTTCATAAGTCTAAAATTATGTACCTGAGCATCTTTTTATATAGTTTTTCTAACCAAACAAAATTCGTAACTAGTCCTTTTGATCGAAGTCCTTTACATTAAAGCCCTTCTATTTATAAGAAGCTAGGACAAACAGAATCTAAAAACCCTAAATCATAATCTTATCTCACCTTAATCGAAATAACCGCCAGATTTAGAAGAGATTACGTGGCATGATGTTATTCATGATATAAGTCGGTGTGGCGATTTTTGACCGTGAGTGGGTCTTCTTTACTCTTCCAGAACAAAGAAGTTGTCGTCAGGTCATCCTCGGCTCACGACGCGATTGCTCGGCGACTTATTTAGGATTATTCTACACATCGCGTAGTGGAGCTCAGACGGTCATCTTTCTTTATTGTTTCCAGAAACATCCACAAACCGGGACAAAGCTACCCGGTCCAAGGACCCACACGCAGCCTACCTACTAACATCTTTACTATAAATACAAGTAGTTCTGATGCTTCTGCACCGATTCCGAAATTATCAGTGTTTTGTAATTGCAGAACAAAGCAAAGAAAGACTCTCTTCTCTCTCTCTCTCTCTCTAAAATGAAGAAATGGAGTAAACTCGAACGGGTATTCCACTACTTGGACGAAGAAGGGGACGGGAAGATATCGCCGTTGGAGCTGCGACGCTGTGTTGGCTTGATTCGTGGCGAGCTCTTGCCGGAAGATGCAAAGGCTGTGTTTGAAGTATTGGACTGCGACGGAGATGGATTGTTGGGATTAGACGACTTTTTGGGGTTAATGGAAGGTAATGGGGAAGAAGAGGATTTGAAGGAAGCTTTTAGAATGTATGAGATGGATGGGTGTGGGTTTATTACACCCAAGAGTCTTAAGAGGATGCTTAGTCGACTTGGGGAGAAAAGAACAGCTGATGATTGTAAGTTGATGATTAGTCAGTTTGATCTCAACGGTGATTGGGTGCTTAGTTTTGATGAATTGAAGGTTATGATATCGTGAGTAATGCCACTATGTGTATGTGCATGTATGTATGTATTGATTGATTTGTTCGTTGGTTCATGGTTGGTTGGATGTTCTTTGGCGCTGATTTGGTTTGCTGATGAACATTTATGTAAGATTATATCTTTTAATTTGATTCATTGATGTGATATGTACTTTTATTTGTTGATTGAAACCCTAAAATCAGAGCTGTTCTAAAAGTTTAAACTGATCCTAGGGCAGACAAAGAATTTTTATTGGATGATTTAATCTCCACTGCCCTCTGGATAAATAATTTTATATACACATGACGTATTTGTTATGTACCCTTACACCATTATACGGGGACATGTTTGTTTTACCACGTAAATTTTACCAATCATACATACATGTCATTAATATGTCGTGACGAATGATGTCTGAGTTCATAACAAATGTCCGTTTTGGGCATAAGAAATATGGGTGGTGAGGAGGTTTCACTTGTGGAGACCTATATATGTCCCTTGGTCGATCATGTTTTGATAATTGGATTAGTAAAATTGATAATCTTTTAGATTTTAATCAAACTCAAAAACAAAAACTGTTAGAAATAAATAAAATTAAAAAAAAATAAAATATAAAAATTATATAAATATTAAATTATAAGTATTAAAAGCTATAATCTTAAAATCCTAAACTAAAACTCTATAACGAAATATGGACCCTAAACCCTAAATATTAAGGCTGCATTTAGCCCGACTTCTATAACTTCTTATTGCAGCTTATAGCTTAAATAAGCACTTTTTAAAATTAAATATGTGTTTGATAGCGCTTATGGGTAAGTGCTTATGAGTAAGTGCTTACCCATAAGCACTAGAGTAAACAAAGAACAACTTCTCCCAATGTAAGTACCTGAATAATCACCCTAACTAATTATGATTAGAGCTCAGGTTTAATTGCAAATTTAGTAAAATAAACTCAATAATAGGCAAGATTAGTGCTCACCTAGTAGTTAATCACATGAAGTTAATAACACATAAAGATCACCCTTAGACCTTAAGACTAATTAAGAAATTAGATTATTTTAGGGAACCAACCTGATTTGTTAACAAAGACTTTAGCAATTAATTTAAAAATAAAATAATCAGATGAGATAATAATCACATCTGATAGCCCTACAGACTCACCTCAGACCCGTTAAGAAAAGCCCTCTAGCAGTAGTCGCTTAGGTGCCCAGTTAGAAAATATAGAACCATAAACCCAGTTTTGCCCCTACTGCTGAACCTATTCCCTATTTGACCTCTAAAACCTATAAATAGAACCCTTAGGTTATTTCTTCTTTTTTTCTTCCCTTCTTCTCCCTCTCTTGGAGCTTTGGAAATGGAGAAAGACCATCGGAGATCGCGGAGACACGACGGATCAACCCCGAAGCATTCTGGCAACTCCCCAAGTTTAGTATCCTCTCCTTGATGTTGTGTTTGGTTGTGTTTTGGCATTGTGACCTAGGAGAAGGGTTATTTGTTGAGTGCCCACATTCTCCTTGGGATTTTTACATGTTCTATATGCCTTAGATGGTGAAGCAGACCCCTGACCTTCCTATATGAACTAGTATGTAGAAATCAAATCCCTAAAGTTGAAAATATTGAGAGAAACCCCCAAATCCCTATTGTAGACTTGTGATCTTCGAATTTGGAGCACAACCGAGCCTTCCTGGGAGTGAGAACAATCTCCTGGTGAAATTTCAACCTTTTTGAACCTTTCCTGAGCTTCGGCGACCTGTTTGGCGCGCCAAACAATCCCCCAAATCTTAGAGCACTTTCTGGGTTCTCTAGAATGGTCGCCGAGACCTAGTTCGGTGAGCCTAAAAGGTCGCCGAACCCAATATTGGTAGAAAATCTGAGTTGACTTTTGGTCTATCGAGACTCATCCGGACCAAACCCCGAAGTGCCAAGTCATTTGGCACACTTGAAGTTTTCAACCCGCCGAAGGGTCGCCGAGGATCTTGCCAAGCAACTCCCATGGTCAGATGAGGGTGATTCAAAAGTGAGCATGTGTATAATGATTAACCTCAAGTGTTTGACCTATTTCTGGACTCAAAAGACTTGTCTTGTAAAAAATAACCCATCAACCCGAAAGTTAGTTTTTCTAGACTTGGCCGAACAATAAGAGATTTTGGGGAAATCAAGTATGAATGGCCCCAAAACACTCTCATTAGCTCAAGACCATCATTATACATGTGTTTGAATGCAAATAGTAGTAGTTGTGGAGTTTTAATCCTCAAATTTGTGGGAAATGCATTATCTAAGGTACTTCTTGCATGAATTAATTAGTGAATGATGTGTTAAGGCACCATTATGCCTCAAAGTCATGTTTATGGTGGATGGACCTTGTTTGAGAGCTCAAGTGTGATTAATGTGTTATTTGGAGCCTGTGTGTGTGCCCAGTGTGGTTTACTTCTCTTGCATATGAATATGTTTATCTTATTTTCCCTTTGTATGACATTATGAGTTATATAGAATTGTGTTGTGTATGGTAGTGTCTTATTGAGTGGATTTTGGGATTTTGCCCATGTGGACAACGAATTGAATATATGTTTATGATACATTGTGTGTTGCAATAATGAATGAATCTGAATACGAGAATTGCATATGGACCTTCCGGCTGTGATGGCATAGTCTAATATCCCATGTGAAAACTTGGGTTTAGACTAACACATGAGATAATTGACTTGATCATTACTTTTGTCCTATGAGAGGACCCAGTTTATTATACCCAAGCTGTGAGACAACCCACGAGGGCATACCTCTACAGACTTTAGGGATGATGGTTACCCAAGGATCTGCAAGTTAGTGTAAGTTTGGAAGCTGGTGAACTATCCCAAGGATTCGCACATTAGTGTAAGCTTGGGAGACAATGAGACCATGATATTACCCTTCTGTTAGATTGTGAATATGTATGATTCCCTGAGGGATCTGCACGTGGGTGTAAGTCTTGGCTACAACCCGTGATAGAAAATAAGTGGGGAGATTGTGTCTCCTAGGTTGAAAGCCCTTAAAACTATATTGTATACATAGAATAATCATATCTCTTGGACCGTTACGACGGGGGATGATTTCAGGTTACTGGAACATCCTGGGACGAATTCAGGTTGCTGGGACACCTTGGATAGAGAATGAGATCACGTGTGAACTTACTATATTTCACTTTCCATACGACGTTTCTATTCTTTTGCATTTACATGTCCTTATTGATATTAGTGAGAGAGCCTTGTATATAAAACACTTGGCCTAATTTTCATGTAGATTTAGGCATATAGTTATAAAATCGTTGGTTCATGACATCCAAGCACTTACGCGTTAAGGTATTTCACAACTTTAGTAATATTTTTAAAATAACTATTTTATCCCTAAACTTTCTTAAGCACTTAAATAAATGTTATTTCTAAACTTTAATAATATTTTTATAATGCTATTTTACCCCTAAACTTTCATAAGCAGTTAAATAAATATATTTACCAAACGCTATTTTCTTCAATTAAGGAGTTTATTGTTGCCATGGATAAGTGCTCCCATTGAGCAACTTATCCAATGAGTGCTTATCCATAAGCACAAGCCGGGCCAAACACAACTTAAATCTTGAAAAATGATAATAATAAAAACCTTAAAGAAGATTAACCTTAAAATCATCTAACCCAAAAATAAAATATAAACTCTAAAAACCCTATCTCTATTTCCCATTTAACTAGATAAATGTTTTATTTTTAAAATAGACTTTTATCATAGAGGAAAATCCGTTTGAACATGCCTCCAATTAAGTTTATCGTTACATGGCAATATTCTATTACGAGGGACCTATACGCGAGTGATGCTCTCATTATTCTTAACCATAGATGAGGTACAACAACATCTATTATAAAATAACTTTTTCTTTTGTGATAATTCCTTAAAGACCTACGAAACACAATTTCTGAAATATCAAAACCACTCAAATGAAAATATTGATAATATACTAAGATATGTGAGACTACAAACATGGTTTCAAGGATCGGATCGATCCAGTCTGTACCGGGATCGGTCTGATCTCAAGCCACGATACAACTATTGTATCAAGTAGCTTTGGATCAAATTTGTCCAACCGATACCGATCTAGACCAGTCCAGTGACTCGATCGAACGGATCCAATTTTTCTTATTTTTTTAAAAATTAAAACGAATGATCCAACGGAATGGGGTTGGAGAAGGAGAACTGGAGAAGGTGGTTAGATATTAGGGTTGAGAGAGGGAATGTCGAAGAGGGAGGAGAGGGTTGATTTGATTGAGGAAGGCAAAGGTGGCTGTGGGAGAAGGAGTTGCAGATGGTGGAAGAGGTTGAGTGCGAACAAGAGAGAACATATGGAACAGAGAGACGGAACATAGAGAGTGTGGTGGAGAAATAGCAGATGGTGCTTGCAACGGGGGAAAGGGACGGTGGTTTGCTGGAGGTTGAGAGAGGTTGGAGCTTCAGAGTAGTGAGGGTGGTGGTGAAACTTGCCCGTATAGTTACAAAATGAAAATGAGGAGATGGAAAGAGCTCAATCATTTATTTGATCCACGCGTTCTATTTTCGCTCATTAGTGGTGGTGGTGGTTGCTCATATAGTTATAAAATGAAAATGAGGAGATGGAAAGAGCTCGATCATTTATTTGATCCACGTGTTCTCTATTTTCTCTTCTCTTGGTGGTGGTGGTGGTTCAAATACAAGGGTGAAATAATCTAAAACATGTAACACTTGATGTTTTCTGTTAAATTTCGTTTAGTATAGAAGAGATTTATATCTCTGAATAGAGATAATAGAGATGATGTATTTGTTATTTTGAGAAAAATGGGAGAGATATATGGGTATTATAAAGGTTTGTAATGGTCTTTAACAACAAATACTTGACCGACACAAACAGATCTTTTTAACGGGTCAAACAAGGAGAATCTGAGTTCCAAAACAAAGATGGCAATTGTAACGTTTCCATCTCCTTCTCGAATATTAGACACGGATTTAATAAAAATAAATAAATAAATACAAAAAGAGTTCGTTATTGAATTTGTAGGAATTAGGTCCACATCATTGCCTTCTTTCGCTGCAATCACTCGGTTTTGACTTAATCAGGACAACCAGGGTATCTTTTCTTAGCCGATAGGAAAGATAGAACAAGATATGCTCATACGACATTAATCACATGAGTTTGAAAACGATAACTGTTAGATTTCATTTGTGTGTTGTCATTATTAGCGAGATTTGATTTGGCTAATAAACACACTTATTAATTAATTTTATTCACGTGTGTCTTAGCATTATTAGTAAAATTGGTTTTGGCAAATAGCTCACGTTCTAATTCTCTCCATACTTGGCAATTGTCTAATATGTTTTTAAAATCAAATTAAGTACTAACATCTTTAAAAAATGATTTCATTCTAATATAGTTTGTTATGCCTTAAGTAAGAATCTCTAAAAAAAATAGTTTACAACCAGTTGTAAATATTCTATAGAGATTGTAAGCATACCGTTTTCAGTAACAAGGACTGCATGGATCGTATGAAACAACTGGCGAAGTTGGAGAGAGAGATTTCTAAATCTCAGAAGATCTCGCAAACAAATAGAATGTGGTAGACTGCGCAGATAACTACAACTGGTGTTTGAAGAGAATCCTCTTAAGAACAGTAGATCATGCATATCTAAACCACCATTCAGTTGAAGGGAATATTCTGAAAAAATTAAGGATTAAGCAAACAATCAACCGGTCAAGATATTCGGTATTATATTGTTGATAATTAATAGCAAAGGTTGGTTATCTTTATAAGAAGATTCTAAGAAGATGCTTGAAGGAGATCAAGAAGATTTGAAGAAGAAAATTTGAATATGATCTTGATCTGATTTCAAATCTCGTTTTGAAGATCTGTTGCAACAGAATGTTGCAACAGTCTGTCATCCGAGAATCTAAAAAGATCTGTTTACCTTCTTTATAAATACACATCGGATTTCGTGAAGAAGGTGAACTCTCCAATAGATTCAAGAAGATAATATCAGTGTTTTTACAGTGCTTCAGGAGAAGTGCTGTGAGTCTTCGGGAGAAGGCGACTGTAGATTGAAGGGAGTTCAATCATGCGTTCCAGTTCTTCGGGAGAAGAACTTTGAAGTCTTCGGGAGAAGGCGGCTGCT
>JAUPMG010084593.1:0-12741 GCA_031762675.1 Pachysandra terminalis | reverse complement strand
TGGGTAAACGTCCTCTTTGAAGGCCTCCCTGGGTGTTAATCCCTAAATGTACGGAAATAGCTTCGGGAATTGAGCCCGGTAAGTTGTGAATCCTACAAAACCACGTTATACACGTGGGATGATTGAATGTGGAGACATATTGACCGAAACGTCGTGGATCAGGGTGTTGGTGGAGATTGTGGACTGGCTGATCACCGGATAGCGGAGTGCTTTCATGTGAATATGACTAGCATGATGAAATGCTAATGTAATAGGGATTGATTGCATAATATGTCTACTGATATTGTTATTGTCTATATGCCATGATTATATGTTGTTTGGACTGATGTAATTCCATTAGGATGATGACTGAATTTACTTCTTACTGGGCATTCCAAGTTCATGCAACCTGTTATTGTTGCAGGTTGATATAGTTGGATGATATTGTGTGGATTAGGAGTTGTTAAAGTTTACTTTCTTTTCAGTTTTTGAATTAATAGATATGATCTGATGTAATAGGCTAGTCGAATGGATTTGTTTGGATTGTAGGCTCTTCTGAAGCCATTAATTTGAATTATTATGTTCTTCCGCACTCTGATTGGTTTAATAAAAGCATGATTAGATATTATTTTGTGAATTATTGTTGTGAGCTGCACTCCATGGTTGGGAACCTGAAAGTCGCACCTCGTGATCCGTGCCACCCACCTTGGGATTTGGGCACCGGGATCCAGGTGTGACAGAATGGTATCAGAGCATTAGGTTAGATTGCCTAGGGTTAAGAGAACACAGAAGTGAACACTAGGACTCACATGATTGAATTATGTGTTGTGTGCATAACATGATTTTGTGATTATTTGTGCTGATTAAACTAGAGACTTAAGTTTGACGAGACCTAGGAAGGAACACAAAAACATGTAAACCTAGGAATCACATGATTTGGTTGTGTATGACATGACTTGCTTGTTGAATTTTATGAATGATAAAAACTGTTTTGTGTGTGAGCATGTGTTACATTTATAACATGAATAAAGCATAACAATCTATAGGATTGAAATTCTAGAAATCTAACTTTGCTAAATTTCAAGGATGAAATTTCTTTAAGGAGGGAAGAATGTAATGACCCTAAACCAGTAATAAGGATCTAATAGTAATTGAATTGTGAAATTTGGGGTCAAAGTGTAATTTAAAGGGTAATTGGAGAACATATTGTAAATAATAGAACTTATGGGGCGTGTGTTGATATTTCTTAAAACTAAATTGGGTTGGACTTTGAGTCAAACGTATGGAGCATTAATTAGGTATTGGGCTGGACTAATTAGGACGTAATAACTTAACTAACCTAATTAGTGTAGTGGGCTTAGTTTATTAGGCTTAACTAATTGGGCTTAAGTGAAAAACGTGGGGATCTAGTTAAAGAGACTAAGGGTATTTGAGTAATTTACTTAAGAATAAGTTCTTCTAGAAGGAATCTAATGAAAAAGGAAAGATAATTAAGGATAGAGTTCCTAATTAGATTTGGATTAAAAGAAGTAATAGAGATTAGTTTGAATTAAAATGGAAGATGTCTAATTGGTTGAATAAGGATTAGATTGGGATTAGGATTAGTAAGGAGTTGGGATTAGTTAGAATTAAGATAGAAGGTTTCCTATTGGATGAAGCTATGGAAAGATTGGTTAGAAGGAAGGAAGTTGAAGGCTATTTAAAGGAGAGTCTAGGAGGGGATGTACATAGGAAAGAGAGAGAGAGAGAGAGAGAGAGAGAGAGAGAGAGAGAGAGAAGAAAGAGGTGGCCGGGATCGAAATCTGAAGGGAAAAGGAGGTAGAAGAAGAAGAAGCTAAAGGGAAGAACACGCTAGGATCAAAACAAGCATAAACGGTAAGTTGTGATTCTGTTTAATCTTTGAGAAATTTTATAAGTTATTTATGAGAAAAATCAAGTTTAATATGATATCGTGATGTTAAACTATGCTAAACCCTATTTATGACAATGTATATGTGTTTTAGATCATGAAATATGAATTTATTGGATGCTAGATTGAATTTCAATGAATATATACTTGATCTATAATTAATAGTTGTTTATTATGATAATAAGCATCAAATTATGTTTAGGTGGTGATTAATTATTATTATAATTACGTATTAACATTAATCAAACTCAAAATATAAAAAAAAAGTGAAATTGTTGGTTTCTGGGCGAATCGGCAGGTAACCGGTGTGCCGGTTAGCCTACCGACGAACCCAGGGGGCAACCGGTATGATGATAAGACATGATTAGATATTGTTTAAAATATGATAAGTATGCTGATTATGACATAATATGTGGATTGTTTTAAGGTTGTAATTACATGTGATTATCATGTAATTTAATATCATTGCAAATAGCTACGCCTTTTTGAATAACGATACTAGTAAGACTACCATAAGTATGAGTATCATACGGTATAGATCTACCATTATTCAAATCTCTTAATTTCTTTCTAACCTTTTCGGCAAAGAAAGTTGGTAAGCCATCAATAAATTTGGCTGTCCAATGTTCTGAATTAGCATCAGGTCTTTGGAGAACTTTAGCAAGGAATACATCCTTATACCATCTAAAATGGCTTAAAGTGGGACAATGAAGATTCTGTAAGAGTTCACGAGACCTTTCAACGCAGATCCCTTCGGGACCAACAAAATGATGAATGAGAGTATACATAGCATCTGGCTGTGGAGTATCCACATTCTGCTCATTTTTAATTAGTTTGGTGGCATGTAAGATTTCATGACGTTGTTGAGGTGTGATTAGATTATCCCATCAGCCCTTAAGGATGCCAGTAAATCAGCAAGTTACGAACTTGGCAATTTTTGAATCTGTATTGTTGTTTTGTTTACAAACTGTACTATACATTAAGATCTGATGAATGGTTTCATAGATCTGATATTCAGTCTTTCCATCAATGTTCCATTCATAGATGATTTTACCATGATAGGATTTCTGGGTATGATAGAAATCTTCCTCATAGAGAAGGTCTAGGATAGTAAATTTGAGTAGGACCATCAAAAGTGGTTTTAGGATTACTTTTGTTAAAATTGATTTTTTGAAGTTGAAGTCCATGATTTGGTTCAACAAAATTACTTTCAATTTCACAAAGTTTTTCTGGAGAAATATCTGAATCATAATCAGATGCAGAGGCAGAATTAGAATTGTCAGAATTCTGATGAGATAAAGCATGGATTGACAAACCTTGTAGCTTTGTGGCTAGTTAGTTTAAGAACTCATCATTCTTATGGGGATTTGATAATTTAAATATGGAGACTTCAATTGGAGGTTTAACAATAGGCAAACTTGGTGGTTTATTAGGAGGTTTCTTATGTTGAAGAAATTGATGGATTTCATCAGTAGTTCTTTCAATTCGGCCTAATTGATTACCTAGAGATTGGAGGAACAAATTAATGTAATTATTTTGCTTATAGATGGAATGAATATCTATAAGACTTGGATAAGTGTCTTTATTTTTGCCTTTATCAGTGTTTTTAATATGGACATAGGCAAAAGTTTCAAGAGGTTGAGAATTACCAATATTTGGTAATTTTAAGGATTGGATAGGAGGATGGATGGAACTTATGATCTCATCCGTTTTAGTGGTCCATTTTTTGTAATATTCTTCCAAAGAAGCAATATTAGGGACGAATTGGGTTAAATAGAACCATTTGACAAAGCAAATAATTGTCTGATAGGTTTCTAAAAATTTGTAAAACTCAGTTTTAAAATATTGGAGTTCAGATTGATTGTAAGATTTAAAATACCAATCCCTAAAAGCTTGATATTTGGGAAGGTAGAATTTTTCATTTATTATTTTTCTAACATATGATCCGGTTGTAAAATCCATAGAAAAATGATTTAATGTTTGAAATCCATCTCAGAATGGGTAGGAGACTCTCTCCTAGGATTTTTGTATATAGCATGAGGAATTTGTTGTTCAGATAATCGAATCCCATCGATATTGATTTGACCTTCTAACTGCTGGTCAGAATTAAGATCAACAGGAATTGCAGAAGTTGAATGCCTAGAGGTGGAAGGATAAGACACTTGATAAGGTGTTTGCCAACTTCGTGATGATGTTGATCTGGGTAGATCAATGGCAGGTTTCCTGAAATTAAGGATTACCTCTCCATCATTGAATCGAACTATTATCAATATCATGATGAACGATTGGTCTTGGGGGACATCATTTGGAATACTCCACGACTCTGGAAATTTGATTTTATCCCAGTTAAGCATGCGAGGAGTCGCATTGCTAGTTCTAGAAGTAAGGTTAGTCTCAATTAAGACTGTTTTACCACAAGCACTAAATTTCTTAGTGTTGGGAGCCATGGTATTCATGACTATATAATAAATTCTATAAATGAAAGCTATAGTCTCAGACCCAGGTAAGAAGTCATAATCTTTTGTTTGAATTCTGAGACTGATAGCTTTGAAAAGATTTGGGTCAGTCAATGAGAGACTGAGGTTCGGATTCACGTCAAAGTATACCGGACCGTAACATAGACTCGTTTCTATGGTACTCATAAGTGATGATTTGCAATTTAGGCATCTGGCATCACGAAGTGTTGCCTGCAGGCATGCATTCATGCCTAATAGGGTTAGGGGCTTTAAAGCCACTTGGATTAACCCTATGTGAATAAATTTGTATCTTTGTAGAAGAGAGTGCAAATCCCTAGGGTCAAGCAATTTAACAATTTCATCTTGTTTATCCAAACTAAGAGTTTGTTCCATGGTTTTAATAGCCATGTATGGTTTAAAGTCATGCCAGTGAGACCTATATATGGTCTTAGGTTGGACTCTGGGGATGGTCAATTTATTCAGTTGTTGTTGAACATTTTCAAATTTAATTAATTCTGAGTTTTTTATGAACTCAGAAGTGGATTCTGCTGATTCAGTCATTTGACATAAAAGTGCCTAAGCAGTCTATTTAGGTATAACATTCTATTAGTATGACAATATGCAAGTAAACAAACAAGCATAATTTAAAAGTATAGAACATATCTATCCTATATAATGCGATATATTAATTAACATTCCTAAATTGACTTAAAGTAAGACATGAATAATTACGAGAAAAAGACCAAAACGCCCTCTCAGCTAAGCGCTCAAACAACCCCCTCCATTTTACTATAGGTCAGTAGGAATACTAACTAATAAAAAGTCAGTATATAAAATACCATATGGCTTATAACTTTTAAATTAATACTAATTAACTAACTAAGTCATACTGAAATATAAAGAGAAACACTAAACTAAATAGGCATGCTTAGACAGCAAGTTAAGCTGCATCACTAAATTAGCGATGTCTATAAGCTGGTCGTAACACCCCGAAGGGAGAGGCTTATAGTTGGGTAATCTGGGGTCAATATGTGGAGCCTAGTGCCGTGTTCATTAATTAAAATGATACCCTAATGGCTCTGATATTAAGAATGTGTACAAGATCGATAAATATTTCTTAAGCTAAAAATAAATATTAGAAGAATTCTTTTAAAAAATTATTATAATTGGTTGTTAAGATAAGTATAATTATTAACATTAATATTTTTTTGTCTTTTCCTCTTTTATGTTCTATGTTTTATAAAATCTCACATGGTTTGCAAACAAACTTTTCAAGTTCAAAAGTTTTAATAAATTATTATTATTTTTTAAATTATTCTTATTTGTATTTAAAATATTAACGTTAAATATGTTTATAGACAACTTACAATTCAAAAATATTTTTAAGAAAATATCAATTTATTTAAAACAATATGTAGATACATATCAAAAAAAAAAATTTACTATGCGATAATCGAAAACATAAAACAAGGATTGTGATCAACAAAATTTTAAAGTATTAGAAAACTAATACAATAAAGTTGTTTAAAAAATTAGTTACGAAACGTTAAATATATATATTTTTATTATTATAAAATAAATATTAATTATGCAAATTTTTTGAAACTCAAGTACTTAATTACATTCTAGCACTCATCTCACTCGCATTGCGGGTGCCTTTCCACTAGTATGATTTAAAAAAAAATTAACTGATTTTTTAGAGATGTGTCAACCATGTCGTTTTATATGTCTGATTTTTTATTGGGAAAATTACCCTTAGACCCCCTTTGTTATCTGAGAGTGACAGACAAACCCCTGTGTTATTTGAAATGGCAATGACACCCCCTCTCAGAGATTTTAGATAAACGGAGTTAACAAAAATAGCGCAATTACTATGTTGCCTCCATAGTAATTTATTTATTTAAAAAGGTAAATTATATTTAGACCCTCTCAGTTATCTGATAAATGCAGACAGACCCCTATATTTTCTAAAATGGCAATGACACCCCTTGAGTTTTGAACTTAGTTGCAGAGACATCCCCTCTCATCACCACCCCCCACCACCACTAGGGATGGTGGGGTGATGGTGATGTTGGGGTGAGGGTGGTGGTGGTGTGGTGGGGGTGGGGTGAGGGTGGTGGTAGTGGTGGTGGTGGTGGTGGTGGTGATGGTGGTGCTGGTGGTAATCGAAATTGAAATTGTTGAGAAAAAAGGGTGCAAAGGTCATTTTGTGTTTTAAAGGGCAAAATTTTTAAGAATGATGCAAATGTCATTTTGTGTTTTAAAGGGCAAAATCATCTAATAATCAATTATTTCGGCTGATGTCAATATAAGTTACAACGGTTACTTAACAGAAGGGGTGTCTCTGTTACTAAGTTCAAACCTTAAAAGTGTGATTGTCATTTCAGAAAACACAGGAATCTGTGTGCCAGTGCCAGATAACTATGGGGTCTAAGTGAAATTTACCGTTTTTTATTTAAACCTTTATACTTTTATTCAAACTAGGCTTATCCTTTCAGATTCTACCTTACACTTTCACTCCTTTCGACCATACCTAAACTAAAGGACCAAATTTTGACTTCAGTCTCTCTCCTTATTGCGACCAGTTAATCATTTACCCAAAAAAGAAAAGAAAAAACCAGTTAATCAGCTAACGATTCGTGCTTTAAGATCAATCTCTGTCTGATTTTGTTGTGCGATCCGTTTCAACTTGTCCCTGATTCAATCTCTGAGCACGAATTCAGCCTCGAACTCGTGTAAGGTGTGCCAGATTCCATTTTGATTTCTCTCTGTTTCGCCTGTTTAATCTTTCTTTTATTGTCTCTATCGGGACGCATTTGTGACGATGCGATCTTTTACCGTCTTTGCGTCTAATATTGATTTCTTGCTTGGTAATTAGGATGAACATGATGATACTTTAATAGTATATTTGGTTTTCTTGCTTAAATATATGTACATATTTTTCGCCTCTGTTGAAGGATTTAGGGTTTTTCGTTACTGATCTCTCACTCTCTCTATTTTACTTCGCTGTGTCGTGATGCTATTATCTTGTGTTTGATGCTTTTTTCTTGGTAAAAATGCTCGTGTTCTTTTTCCCTTGCTGAAATGGAGATTTTTCGCCTTTCATGGAGGATTTAGTTGGATTTTCTGTTTTTCTTGTAGATGGAATGAGGAGTAATTTTATTGTTACTTTGGCCAAGCATGGTTTAATTTCGTGAGGGAAATCTCGTACCTTTGGAATAGAGACATTTAGGGATCGTCGCAATGTTTTCTCGGTATAAATCATACTCGAGAATTTCGAGCAAGGGAAATATCGATTTTACTCAAAAATTTTAAATAAGGGAAATAACGATGAAAGGGCAATTTCAGTGCCCTTGAAAAAGGCAATTTCAGGGGAAGTTTTGCTAAATTTTGGGGAAAATTTAAAATCACTCCAAAGGTTCTCTCTAAAACTGTTAATGTTTGTAATTTTTGCATATTCTTTGTGGGATGTTGAAACAAAATTTGACTCCCCGGACCAAGTAAAGAGGGAAAATTTCCAATCTCTCTGGGTGGGTTACTTGCTTATTGTTATTATAATTCTTATTTATTTTTTTATCAATAACAAAGGATCATTTAATTGCTCTCGTATTTAATATGAATTTCCAATTTATCGATTAAAACCATAAATGCCATTTTATACTTTAGGAATGTCTTCTTCATCCGTTGTGATATCCACATTGATTTGTCTGGTGATTAAGTGGTCTTGAAATTTTCTGGAAGATTTGTTTCGTATGTTCTATCCCTCTTCCTTAGAGTGTTTGAAGAGATTAACTTTCTTTCCCTTTTGTTTTGAAATTGTTTTTCCTCCTCTTTATTGTTGTTTCTGTTGTCTTTGTGCTTGTTGCCTTTTCTTTTCTTATGTATTTCAGTTTACTGATTTAGTGGGCGTTCTGTTTCCTTGGTATTGTATTTGGGTTTTTTCTAAATATTTTAGAGGTTTGACATTTTGCTCATGTAGAGTAAAACAATTTAACGATCTTCACCTTGTTTCATAAATGGAATTGAGGAATCGATGAACACCTTGATTTCCCATCTTATTTGGCCTAAAATACATAAAGAGCAAACAGAAACTGTCAAGTTGTTTGAATATAACCTGACTTTATGAAATCATCTGCTTGAGGTTTGATAGGATATTGTAGTGTGTGTCCTTTTTCTTTTCTTTATTGATTAGAAGAGACATCGAGTTAAATGATTAACAATCCGCTTTCAGTAGCTAATCCTTTGTAGGGCAGAAAACAGCTACTTAATAAAATCGTATTTATCTTGATTTGATAATTTCGTGTTTTTGTGTGTGTATCTTTTGGATATTGTTCATCTAGGTGTAAAGAGATCGTTTTGGTATCAAAACCTATGTGTTCTCCTTGTAGTACAACAAAAACAACAAAATGCCTTATCCTAATTAGCTGTGGTTGGTAACATGAATTTTGTTCCTATATCCCAATTTGTCAAAAACTTTATATTCGATCAGATTGTGTATATCCAAATTCTTTTGGATTGCCTCAATCCAGTGTATGCAATTTCGGTGACATGTCGGTGAAACTTGGCAACATGACGCCATTTCCCCCAAGGGCGACACGAAATTTGGTTGTAAAGCACCAGATTTTGTTTTTCCCCCCCATGTTGAGCGACATGGGGAAAAAATTCAATTTTTTTCGATATTTGGCGACGTGTCAGTGACATGGGGAGAAATTTCAAATTTTTTAAATTTTTTTTAAAAAAATGAAAAAATTGAAATAAATATTGTATGTTAGTAAATATTAACTTTGAAACTGCTTAACTATTCTGCGAAAAGAAAACCAGATTGAAAAAGTTTGAAATTATGATTTAAAATTGGTATGATATGTATCTTATTTGCTTATTTTCATGTACATTTAGTTTTGAGATGTGCAGTGTATGAGGATATAGCTTAAGTAGATCATATTACATCAATTTTTACACAGCTTGCACACCCACAACGAGTAGGTGAACCTCTCTCAAGAAATGTCCCTTGATATGTAGACATTTGTTTTTGCATTTTTGATGTATTATGATGTATTTAGGCACTAATTAGAGTTGTTTTAAAACTTTACATTTCCCCAGGATTTTCCTTTTTTCCCTCGTGTCGATAATCGTTGGTACATGACACTTGCCCGTCATTCGCTTTCGATATGAGTGGCCCGTACGTGCAGACTGTAGATTGATGGCACTTGATTTCTAGTTTTATGTTTTTTTTTTTTTAGTTTGACTTACATTCACGTTTAGTTTGATCAGTGATGACATTTCCATTTTATTATTGTGTTATCTTTTAGTTTGATTTACATTCACTTTTTGTATTATGGATATAACACAACTTTATTTATCTTTTAGTTTGACTTACATTCACTTTTAGTTTGGCTTAATTACATATAGCATTTTTTATAGCTTATAAAATATAAACCTGACAACGTGTAAGTTAACGCCCCTCAAGTAAGGACTTTTAATGTGTAGGCATTTGTTTTTGCATTGTTTTTGTGTATTTGGATGCATCTAGGCCTTAATTAGGCATTATTAATGTTTGGGGCAAAAAATCCATCAAAAACCCTTGGTTTCCCCCATGTCGATGACGTGTCGCCTGAGCCACTTGACGACATGCCAGGCGACATCGACATTGCGGACCTTGGCTCCATCTAGGTTCTTTTTCGTCTTCCTCACCCTCTTAGATTCTATAATGTGTACCGCCTCCCATCTTCTCACAACCACCACTTTATGTCTTCGCTTTACATGGCGAACCATCTTATCCTATTTTATATTATCTGCTGTTTGGGCAATACCTAAATACTCTTGAATATGTTCTTTCGTTGCCTTATCTTTCCTAGCCTTCTGCATATCCATCTCAGCAATGTTCATCCTATGCATATATTGCTTCTTTGTTTCACAACATTCTGATGTATACATAATATTAGGCCTAATAGCTATCCTATAAAATTTCCTTTTAGCTTGAGTGGAACACGTTGATTACATAACCCTCTAGAAGTTCCTCTGTATTTAAGCCATCCAACTCTAATTCGAAGTGCAACATCCTCATGAATATCCCTATCTTTATGAATAATTAATTCAAGATAACATACCTTTTTCTTGTAAATATATTTTAGAATTTGGTATATTAAGAGAAACCATGTGTAGAGGGCTTGGCTTTTTCTTTCTACTAATACAATCCTAATAATACGTAGCAAAGTAAATGAATGGATAAGGAGATTAGTGTCTCGTGGATTTTAGGTTTCAACTTTTGAATTACATGCTTATTGAAGTAGGTTTGGATTTATTTGTCACTGTGACTTTCAGCGACTTCTTTTGTAATGGTCAAAGCCTCCAATGGATTAAATGTATTTATTAGTACTGTCTCTTGTTATAGCTTAATTTACGATCATTTGAGGCCTCAAATCAAGTTCAATAAACAATATTTCTCATTGAGCACTGGACTACAAAAAGGAGACCATTATCCTTTCAGTTTGGATCTGTTTATCTGACTTGCTGAGAGACAGAGGTGATCTTAACCGAAATACCAGTTATTTTCTTTTAGTTTTTCTTTTTCTTATTCTTTTTAAAAAGAAATTGTTTTACTTAATTGTTTCTGATTTGCATTGGATTCACAGGCCATACATGTCAAGGACTTTCAGGGGTATTATCATTTAACACAATGTTAACCTGTAAGTGGCAAGGCTAACAAAGGTCAAGGTGGCAACGGCTCTTCAGCATGTCTACTTTTGAAAATCTTAGCATGTGGACATGTGCATGTTAGAAAAGTTAACAAAAATACATAAGTAATTCGAATTTTATAACAACAGAAATATATATCAGGTAAACTGAACTCAAAAGTGCTATATGGCCATACAACAATCTAGATTGATTCATCATGGATGTAGTAAACTGACATGGAACAAATAAAGAGATGCTTTTAATGGCTACAAAAATTAATATTTCAGCTCATTTTCTTTCACATATTCTGATATTTTCTTAATTTTGAGGTCCCTACGGGTTTGTGCTAGTGTTGCTCAATACGAGTGTGTAGGTTCCTAGGCTTATTTATTTATTTATTCTTTGATATATATATATATATATATGTATATATATAGATATTAAAATATAAAGTATCAAGAAAGGATACAAACAGTGTGACTATACAGCTGTACACAAAATGTGTACAAACCCCCTCAAAAGATAAATTAAGGTTTAAGACATAGTCCACAACAAATTGTTCCCAAAAGTGAACTCCCAAAAAGAAACGTTAGCGAAATCCACCTGGTTAGAAGCCTAAAAATGCAAGGCCGAAGGAACCTGTTCCACAACTACCTTACAAGAATTTTCCTTGCCCTAAAAAATTCTGGCATTACGCTCCTTTCAAATGGTCCATAAAATAGCCCCCGGGGTCAGGTTCCACAGAACATCGCAACTATATGTATAAAGTGAAAGAGTAAACATAAGTACAAGCATATGCTGTACGAGGAGGACAGCTGATATGAACAGAAAAGGTTAACAACAAAGAACAAAGAACAAAGAACTAAGTCCTACTACACCAGGTATATTACTTCAGGTAAAACATGTATAATGTGGCCAAAATCCTGGAATATGAGCTAGCTCCATCCCCTAGCATCCCTTCTATCAGTATCCCATAGAAGACCTCCCACTCCACCAACCTCTAGCCAAACTATTTGGCAGCTCATTAGCAGAATGTGGCACATGAAAGAACGGGATTTTCCAAGTGTGAAAGTTAATCCATGAATTGATCATGAAACAGTCCCCTTCTACCTTCAACCTAGTTGCATTACGAACTCGTGCCTCTCAATTTCGTCAAAAATGCAACCATCTTAGCTCGTGTGGATTGCCCATCCCCTATCGGACAAGAATAGACATGTATAAGAAGGTTGTCATGATCTTTGAAGATCACTCCAGCCCTAGAAGGGCTCAACTTCCCCAAGAGGATCCATTAAAATTCAGCTTGATGGTCCCTACCCGGGTACCCCTAGAAAAGCCTTCAGGCTGGAATGACTACTGGCTCTTGGAGACGATATGGCTATAACTTCACGATCTCTCAATATCTTTGATACTGAGATGCCTATGAACTTCTGAAGCACGAGCATCCATGAAGCCACCCAATAGCAAATGCTGTCAATGATAGAGCGTGTACTCACCTATCTGCCTTCAACAATCCGTTTGTTCCCCCTCCCCCAAATAGCCCAAAGCACAACATGGAACAAACACTTGTAAATCGTCTTGCCCCTCTTCCCCAGACCTGGTTAGCTCCATTGCCCTAGAAGTGTGCATATAGCTAATGGCAGTTCCCAATCTACATCAATGATCTGGGAAAAGAACATCCAAATCTCTCTAGCCATAGTGCAATGAATGAAGAGATGATCGGCC
>JAUPMG010084571.1:0-12741 GCA_031762675.1 Pachysandra terminalis | reverse complement strand
TTAATAAATCCTATAAAATATTTAAAAATGAGTTAACTTATAACAAAATATAAAACATTTATTAAAATTAAAGAATAATAAAGAAGAGGTTGGTATATAAGTATATCTATATAAGTAGAAGTATATAAGTATATATATATATATTGGAAACGTCTTAGAATATTCTTTCATGTTATTAAATCCAGGGGTTTAGTAACTACTGAAGAAAGTTTTATTCTAGATACTATTGATCAAATTACCGATCCTCAAATCAAAAAAGAATATATCTCAAAATATATCCATATGAGTAAAAATTCTCATTCCCAAACCAAACCTATTCATAAATCTCATTCTTTCATTAATACTGATGCTTATACTATTAAAGAAGTTTTTAATCGGTTGAAATCAAATCCTAATAATTTTAAAGAAACCTCTTTACATGATCTTCAAACTGAAATAGCTCAAGTCAAAATTGAATTGCGTGATTTACAACAAAAAGTTAAGCTTTTAGAATTATCTCAATCTCCTCCTACTCCTACTTTTAAAGATTTTACTAATATGTATGACCAATTTCCCCAAACCCATAATGCTGAACCTAGTCAAATCTAGATACAGCCGATGAAGCCCCTTTAGATGAAAATTTTATTACCACTATAAACAAATGTATGGTACGTAAATGGTATACTCATATTACTATCGTTATCCATAATGAGTTTATTATTAATACTATAGCTTTAATAGATTCCGAAGCAGTTTTAAATTGTATCAAATATATTGATGATATTTTAGTCTATTCAGAATCCTTAGGATCACATTGGAAACATCTTAGAATATTCTTTCATGTTATTAAATCCAGGGGTTTAGTAATATCACAAGCTAAAACTAAATTATTTCAAACCGAAGATAGATTTTTAGGACATTATATTTATCAATCCACAGTTCACCCAATAGAAAGAGCTTTAGAATTTGCTAGTAAATTTTCAGATGAACTAAAGGACAAAAAACAATTACAAAGATTTTTAGGAAGTCTTAATTATATTGCTCCCTTTTATAAAAATTTAGCCACTGATTCCAAACCTCTTTATGTCAGATTAAAGAAAAATCCTCCTCCATGGACAGAAGAAAGTTTTCTCTAGATTCTATTGATCAAATTACCGATCCTCAAATAAAAAAGAATATATCTCAAAATATATCCATATGAGTAAGAATTCTCATTCCCAAACCAAACCTATTCATAAATCTCATTCTTTAATTAACACTGATGCTTATACTATTAAAGGAGTTTTTAATCGGAAGAAAGTTTTAATAATTTCCAACAATTTATCATAGTTTATATCGATGATATTTTGGTATTTTCTGAATCTTTAGAATCCCATATATATATATACTTATCTACTTCTACTTGTATAGATATACTTATATACCAACCTCTTCTTTACTATTCTTTAATTTTAATAAATGTTTTATATTTTGTTATAAGTTAACTCATTTTTAAATATTTTATAGGATTTATTAATATATTTATAATGTTTTTAGTAATTAAATTTATTATTTGAAATTAACTAAATATAATTTTTATTTGTCCAAATAAATACAGTATTTGTAATTATTAAAGACATCATTCATTATATGTTAAAATTCAGATGGGGCATTTTTCAATCTGAAGGGCATAACATTACATTCATAGTGACCAAAGGGCACAGAGAACGCAATTTTATACCTATCAGATTCATGGATCTGGATTTGCCAAAATCCGAATTTTAAATCAAATTTTGAAAATATATTTGCATGGGTTAATCTATTTAATAAATCTTGTTTTTTGGGTATTGCGTATCTAATCCACACACACACACATACACACACACACACACACACACATCTATATATATATATATGTACTTATATACTTCTACTTATGTAGATATACTTATATACTTATATATATATATATATATATAATATATATATGATATATACTTATATATATATATATATAATTATATATTTATACACTTATATATACATATTTTATTGAGGTTATTTTGGTCATTATATACAAAATAACTAATTTCCGGCCAAAAATAGCCGTTTCTGGCAAAAAACGGCTACTTTTGGCCAGAAAAGGGCAGACCAGGCCGGAACGGGCCGCGCGCTTGCCTGGGCCGTGCCGTGTCGTGCCGCGGGCTGGAAACCCAGGCCCAAGCACGCCACATGGTGTGCCAAGGAAGGCGCGGGCCGTGCTGGGCTTCGAGTGCACGCGGGCTTCAGCCCGTTTGTACATGCCTACCCGAAGAGACTTGAATCTCAAATTAGCTTCTACCTTAATCGGTTTGCAACTTAATCAGCACTGATGATGTAGGTATACCTCATAAACGAGCATTTGCATTTAAAATCATGTCGAATATCCAATGGGATAAATTAGACCGTCGGATAATCAGTACTAGCCGTATACACGTAGTGTTGCATGGTTAATACAATAAAAAAAAATCACAGATGATTATCTGATGTGCATAATTTCTTAAGCATGGGCCCCACAACCCTGGCCAATCAGATGGGGAGTTCGAGAATCTTAATGAATTGGCCATGCTTGTAGCTTAGGGCTGTAAACAAACAAGGCTCATAAAATTTGGACAAGGCTCGGTGTCACAACCCAAACCTATGGATCCACTTGGGAACGTAGTGAGGTCTTGAGATGCAACTCTCACTCCCATGGGGAAAGGGAGTCGCAGTCAATATACAACTATAGTAAGAATGTAATGAACATTCACAAGGAAAGAATTTGAAATAACATTGTTATAAATAATTACATGTCTAATAGCGGAAGATAAACAAAATAAAGTTCTAGGTTTTGAAACCTGATTCCCTGTATACCCAAACACCCCAAAAGAATATTAAACATAAAAAAAAAAAATCAGAGAATTAAGTCATTACAAGTATTTACTCAAAGTAAAAGTCTTTGTCTTCTTCGTCTTCCTCCTTGACTTCACTCCCCTCAACTATCTTCTTGTCTAAAGATCCTGAAAGTTGTTGCTAAAAAGCATGAGCTATAAAAGCTAGTAAGTAAATAATTTCATAATGTTCATGATTAACTTAAGGTCAAGCCAACACTCATTATATCCAGACCACACAATAATTAAATTAGATAAAATGAAATGCATGAGATAAAGTCTTTATTATGCATGTTGTGCACCTACCTCACATTAATCACCAAGGTGATCTAATCAAACAAACTAGTATGCAATGCAGTCTGTCAGCTATGTTAATATGGCATGTTTCCTCTTGATCCCAATCTCTATTTCAGATGTCCCACCAAAGTGACTTCATTCCCGTATTCACGGCTATGAGATAGGATCACTCTGTGTATACGAATAGTTATATGGGTTTTCAACCAAGGAAGCACAATCCCCCTACTTATTTTTGATCAAGGGTAAATTCTAAGGTTTTCACCAACGCGAGTACGCCCTCAGGAAATCATGATAATTAACGTACAACAAAGATCTCTCTCTTAAAACATACATCCAAGTTTTCACCAACGTATCTTTGGGTATAGTGCCCTAAGGCAATAAGCGAGTTTGTTGGGGTAGCTAATCCCTCAACTCATCCTTGTCAATCTCCTCATTAGATGTAAGATTCACATCACATCACCCTTCTTCAACTCACGAGACTCAATCGTGCGGTTTCGGAAGACAGGGTATTTCTCTTTAATCAAGCTATGGTCTCGAGTCAATGCGTTGCAAGTGTAGAGTTGCACGCTAACTAAGCATTGAATTCATAGTGTACAGGGTGTATTATAAGCTAAGTAAATGACTTATCCCGCATATCCTCATATATTGAAATTCATCATTACATAGAACTAAGTTACAAGGAAAGAGAATGCAATTCAACTAAGATTGAGAGCATATATCATCAAATTCAATTGCAAGCAATGTTATCATGTATAAATATGTGATATCAGATTTAAAAGCTAGGCATTTAGGTTCGGCGAGGTCCTTGGTGCATCGGAATCTGCCTCGGCACCCCACTCGGCGCATTGACTTGAGACTCGGTGACAATTCCAAGGACCCTATACTTGGCGACCTCTTTAGTGTACCGAATTGAGACTCGGCGGAAATAACAGAAGGTCTGAATCTACCCAGAAGGCTGGGCGACCTGCTCGGCGCATCGAACAGTCCGCCGACGCTCCAGGAAGTGTTCGGCGACACGTTCGGCGCATCGAGGAGGTCGTCGAACGTCGCGAACCAGCCAAATGTGGGGTTTTTCCCACCAAAATAAAAATGTAAAGATAGGGAAAGTACATACAAGCATTATACATTCAAAATTCTCACATTTCAACCTAAACAACATGTTTTCATTCTCAACTAGAAAATCAACAAACCTGTGGTTTATTTCCCAAGAAATCAAGTGTGCATGTTCATGAAAATACAAGAGAATAGCTATGACACTACTTCAATCAAAGAAGGCAAGATGAAACTATCTACTTGAGTGATTGCAAGAAAAAGAAATAAATCCCCAAAGCTCCAAGTTCTCTTCTCCTTCAAGCTCTCCAAGCAAGACCAACAATGGAGGAAAAGGTTGAGAGAATCTCAAGCTTAGAGAGACAAGCATGAAGGCCCATGCCTATAGCCTCAACCCAAACAATCTCAACCATTCATTTCAAACTACTACCATATTGACCATTGGATCATGGAGTTAGTGGGAGTTGGTATTTCCCACCACCAACCCCCTTCTCTCCATCAATCCAAGCCACACAAACAAACAAAAGGAGATCAAATACATCATATACACACATCTCATGCTTTGATCTAGATTATCCACATCACACATCAAAAATTAAGATGGGCCCTGCTACGGTGTGTAGCGCCAAGGCTTGCTAGGCACAACACTCCGATCGCATGGTCGAATTAACCCGATCGACAATCCAAACAAAGAAAAACAATCATCATATGGTCTAAAATATAAATATACATAAATCAGATACACTCAGGCTCGGCTCAGGCTCACTAGCTTGTCAAGGCTAAGGCTCGACTCGCAAAAGCTCGACTCAAGAAAAGATTGGCTTGGCTCGTGAAAGGCCCAGAGTTAATTAATTCTGATTTTTTAAATTTTAACTTAATTATTTAACTATTTACTAAATCTTAATTTTACAATTAATTAAGTAGTTAACTCATTAAACACCTCACTAAATTATATTTAATGATTAATATATATATATATATATATATTTATATATTATACCTATAATACATAATTTTATATATCTTATATAAGATCGAGTCAAGCTTTAATCAAGCCAAATTTACCTAAACTCGATCAGAATTGTTAAAATAATGAGCTTCTGTTTTTAGCATAAACTTAACCTTAATCCGCTAGCTTAAATATTGAGTTCAAACTCGGCTCGCCCAAATTGCTCGTGTCGTTGACAGCCTTCTACTTGTTAGCACTTCTAAAGAGAAATAGTTGATTTTTTTTAAGTCTTGAGGTAAACCAAACGGTGGCAATTAAGAAAAGTCCAAAGCACACGTACAAGTCAGTAGATCACTGGATACCATGCAGCAGGATTATACGAGAGTAAATGTAGTCTCAAGGGAGAGAATGCAGATCCACCGTCCGATTTTACGAAAGGAGTCTCTGTATTATATACTCAATTATTTATTTATTGTTTTTTTATGTATTAAATTAAATAAAATACTACCGACGCATCCGGCAGCCGTTTCAGTGTCTGTCTTTGGTTTCTGAATAATACTAATCAGAAGAAGCAGAACAGCTGCTGCAGCAGCAGCACGCAGGCAAGCAGACTGTTGTTTGGCACGGTTTCCAACATCCCCTCCTTCCGCTACTTACTTCCTTGGATTTTTTTCGTTGTCAATTCTTCTTTTTTATTTTTATAGAAATATAAAAATCTATAATCTATTTTATATAAAAACTATTAATAGAAAAAAATAAGACTTAATAGTGTCCAATGGGCTTATCGCATCATTTGGAACTATATGCCGAACTATTGAATCATTTGATATATATTATTGTATCTTTTCTACCAACTTAGTTTTAAACTAAGTGATTTTTCCCGTGATATTAGAGAAAGAGTTCGAGTATGTTTGAATACCGAGGGTATTTGTTTCAGTCTTTTCTTATGCAAGTGTGGTACGCCCGTACGGGAACGGCACGACAAGCTTATAGTATCATGTCAAGTCCTGGATTCATGGCCGATGGCACGACACGACATAGACACGATTGGTTACAAATATAAATGGGTTATTGGCATGATTAAGCATGAGCCTGGCCCGATACAACATGGCATAATAATAATTGTCCCTCGTGCCATGTCACACCTAGGAGGACTAAAATTAGGCACTGTACAACACATCTCAATCGTTATCGGGCCGTTTTGAGTCAGCACAATAAGTTCCGTTCAAGTTCTTAACGAAGTCTCTCAATGACATCAATAGCACAAAGGAAAGGAAGGTGGAAAGCTATTCTCACTTTCTCAAAACCTGGCCTTTTTAAACCCCCCTCCCCCTCCCCCTCCCTCCCTCTCTCCCTTCCTCTTTTGTTAACTCTCTCTCTTGTTAAGAAAGAAAGATAAAATGATGAAGAAGAAATCAAGCACACAAAGATACGTATTTACGTGGTTTGACAAATAGTGCATACTTCCACGAATGCACACCCAGTTCTACTATTCTTAAAAGCACAGAATAAGGTGTTATAGAGAGCAGCCACAAAAGCAAGAATAAATACCTTGTAATTAAGGCTAATCATAATAGAAGTGAAATTACTATTATACCCCTAGACCTCCAAAAAATTTGGGCCAACACTCAATACAAGCAGATCATTAGTACTTCTTGGTTGCCTCAGTAGCATCAGTCTCCACATAATAACATCTCTCTGTTTAGGGATGTACAAACGGACTGGGCCGCATGTGTCGGCCCCGCCTGACATGATTTCGATTGTGTCCTGCCCCATGTCATGCCAGGCCCGAGACCTAAAAATTAGGCACGGAACAGCATGGCACAATCCAATAAATAATCGGGCCAAGCTGGGCCGACATGCGCGGCCCACAACCACATTGTGGACTTTTATGTTTTGAGCCAGCCAGGGTGCAGCCTATCCTTCTTTGGGTCCACGAATTGCTCCAAATTTGGCTCTATGGTAACACTGTAATATAAGACAGGGTCTAGTAACATAGATTTCCATTTCAAATCCGTGAAGGGAAGAAACCTAACTAATCAATAGAATGGTTCAAACTCTCACTTTAGCCATTAGGTTGGCTTATGTTCCTTGGTTCCTAATGAAGAATCGAAGATATCGTTAGCTTGTTTCTCTAATAAATCTGTTCATGTCCTTGTACTGGGAATCCCTTGTTCTTATTAACCCCAAAACTAAAAGACGATGCGTCCCCATCACTTAATATATAACTTGATCCCCCATTCACAATTAAAGAACATGAGCCAAATTTTCAGATTTTATGATTTCAATGGTCCAAGTTTCCTATTGGTTCTAAATGTTCAAAGTCATGGGCTCCACTTTTAATTATGTTGAGACGAGATCAAGCAATAAAGATAAACATAAAACAAAGATCAACAATGCACATAGATTTATGAGGTTCGGCCAAACTTGCATACGTCCACAGGAGAGAAGAAGGTTTTCTACTATGTTCAAAAGAAATTAGGGTTACAACTTAATTCCATAGGGATATATGGGAAAAATTTCCAGTATACCCTTATCGTACCGCGGGGCTTCGCACCCCCTGTCCCAACCCCTTTGGTATTGTACCGGCACACACAAAACTGATCCTCAGTTCTTGATCCTATCTAACCAGATCAAGGTAAACGACTTAAATGTTCTGATCCTATATAACCAAGTCAAAACAACTGAGGATCTTGACCCTATCTAACAAAGCCAATGTGAAAGAAAAACTCATATATTTTGACCCTATATGACCAGGTCAAAACAACTGAGGATCTTGACCCTATCTAACAAAGCCAATGTGAAAGAAAAACTCATATATTTTCACCCTATATGACCAAGTCAAAACAACTGAGGATCTTAACCCTATCTAATCAGGCCATGTGAAAAACTCAAATGTTCTGACCCTATATAACCAGGTCAAAACAATTAAGGTTCTTGGTCCTATCTAATCAAACCAATGTGAAAGAAAAACTCAAATATTCTGACCATATATAACCAGGTCAAAACAACTGAGGATCTTGATTCTATCTATCCAGGCCAATGTGAAAAACTCAAATGTTCTGACCATATATAACAAAGTCAAAACAATTGAATATGAGCCACCCACTATCTCTAACAAATCATCTAAATGATTGGATTGAATCGAGGATGGTTGGTTGCACCCGTGAGATTAGCAATATTACTGGATCCATTACATGTTCTATTTGAACAATCATATTTTGTAGTTTCTTTGGTTTACACTTTCTTTTTTGCTCTCTTTTTTTGCTATATGGACCGACTCTTTTGCTACTGATTGCTCAATCACCAAAGTCACAAAAACTTCCAAACAATTACATGTCTATTTCTCACTCATCTTTAAATAGCTTCAGTTGTGATTTGTTTGCCAAAGGCTCTCTCTCGCTCTCTCTCTCTCTCTCTTTGCTGCCATGACCAAGACAAACCAAACTAAGAGGGAGGTGATTAGAGGAGCATGGACAGCTGAAGAAGATAGAAAACTGGCTCAAGTAGTTGAAATCAATGATCCAAAGAGATGGAAGTTAGTTGTAATCAAATCAGGTTTTTTTCTCTAAGTCAAAGATATGAAACCCAACTCCTTAATTTGCTACATTTTTTTTTATCTTAAGCTTGATGGGGTATTATTTGTATTCTTTCAGGTCTTAACTGATGTGGGAAGAGTTGCAGGTTGAGATGGATGAATTATCTAAGACCAAACATCAAGGGAGGCAATATAACAGACCAAGAAGAGGACTTGATACTCAGGCTACTAGACTACTAGGAAATAGGTTATTAGTATTTCATGCATAGATTCTGTTATTGGGTTTTGATAATTTGATTCATTTCTATGTTTCTATTAGGTGGTCTTTGATCGCTGGATGATTACCGGGGCGAACCGATAACGAGATTAAGAACTAATGGAATTCTCATTTGAGCAAGAGAATCATGCAAAAGCAGGAGAAAAAAAGTGGAGATTCTGTTCCTAAGGATACAAGAGGAGTGATCAGTACTGAAGAGGGTAGCGTGTAGTGACCCTAACCCAAATTTAATAGTTAATTAATAATTAAGTGATGTATTGTATTTAAATTGTGGAATTGGAAAAAAAAATAAAATGTAATTAATAAGGTAGATCAGTCAGGAAAGTCGATTGATCGGGAAAGTCAATCGATCGGGAAACACGATTGAGCGACAAATGCGATCGAGCGAAAACTTTGATCGATCGGAATGGACTTAATCTAATGGGCTTATGGGTTAATATCGGGGTTAAGTTGTATTAGATGAAACTTGGAAGGAGTATAGTGTAATTAACAAAACTAAAACATATTAGAATTAGAAGTAGACGACTAAAACCATTAGATTAATATTGATTAAAAGTTATTAGTTCTTCTAGAGGATTCTAATTTAAGTTAGAATGGAATTGAAGTTCCTAATTAGATTTGGATTGAGATAAATAATTAAGATTAGTTAGAACTAGATTAGAATGTTTCTAATTGGGTGAGGATATGTAGAGATAAGGTTTCTAACTAATTTGGGAAAATGAGAGAATCGTGTGTAGCAAAAAGTAAGAGGGATTAAGGCTTCGACTGAGATTGAGATTGAAGAAGAAGAACAAGAAGTAAAGAGGAAGAACAAGCTGAAAAGAAGAACAAAGTATGATCAAAAGAATATAATGGTAAGTTGTAAAATCTGTAAATTTCTCTTGGGTTTTTCTTTGAGGTCGTTAAAGTATGATATTTTGTTTAATATTAATATTTTTTGATACTATTTGATCATGTCCAGATCTGAATCCATGTTAGATTTGCATCTCGTTCTGTTATGATCTGATGTGTTATGTTTATTACATTAGATTGATTTGATAAAACTATATAAGCATGTACATGTTAATCAGTGATTAGATTTGATTATCATGTTATACATATATTTTTAATATGATAAATTAAGTATAATATAATAATTATGAAGATTATGGACCCTAGAAAATGAATGAGGATAGAAATCGGATATCAAAGTTGGAACCAGAAACTCAGAAAAATCCAAAGAACTGTACATGTCTGAATAATTGACATCTGGACCTATTAAAATATTTTTAATAATTTGTTTTATATTTTATTATGATTCTCCTGTTCATTAGGAACAAAACCCAACTAGTATGAACTGATTTCATGAAGAATTGATCAAGTTATGATTTAATTACCGAACCTGTGTCAATACCAGAAACAGAGAAAATGGAACCTGTAAAATTTTGTGTTTATTGAGTAAATCCCCGATTCTAATATTCTTATATATTTTATTTGATATTTTTGCTATATTATCTTTTCAGTTAAAATTTTAACAAAACAATTTGGAGGTCATTCCGATAGGTATTTAGGAAGTTACGACCGAAACACTCATTGTTCGTCGAAGCTGAAAAACCCAGAAAAGTGACAAACTAATTTCCAGAATTATTTGGAATTGAGCCGTTTAACTCGAGGACTTGACCACTTGGCTTGGGATTGTAAATTACATATAATTGAAGGTTTTGATATGAGTATGAATTGCTTGATTTTTTGTGCTAGCATGTGAATATTATACTTGTTGTATTGTAAATGATTCATGTGACGGCTTCCTAAGGATTGTTCGGGTGTATGGGCGCCCAGACAGCTTTTAAAGGGTGTTATCACTAGAGATCCTACGGATTGTTGTAAAAGAATCTTGTGATGGTTTTCGGCGGATTATTCGGGTTTATGGGAGCTCGGATAGCTGCTGAAGGATTCTATAACCGGAATTCCTATGGTTTGGGATACGTCCGTTGAAATGGAACTTGTGGTTGATTTGGGTAATCGTCTTGTGTGATAGACCTCCCTGGGATGGAATCCCTAAATATACGTGGATAAACGTCCTCTTTGTAGGCCTCCCTGGGTGTTAATCCCTAAATGTACGAAAACAGCTTCGGGAATTGAGCCCGGTAGGTTGCGAATCCTACAAAACCACGCTGTACACGTGGGATGATTGATGTGGAGACATTCTGATCGTAAGGTAGTGGACCGGGGTGTTGGTGGAGATTTTGAACCGGCTGATCACCGGATAGTGGAGTGCTTCTTGTACTTATGTGATGTGTATTGTGAAATTCTTATGCATTATGAATTTGATTTCTATGATATGAATTGTCTATCATGTTTACTGATATATGATTATTCTGATGATATTCTATGCTGTTTGAATTACTGTTTTTCCATAAGAACAGTTATCAAAATTTACTTCTTTATGGGCATTCCAAGCTCACTGCAACGTTTCATGTTGCAAGTTAAGACAGGTCAAGATGATTTGCGTGCATAAGATGCTGTTTGGATTATCTTATTTTTTATTTTTAATTTAATAGTTTAGATTTGATATAATAGGATAGTTAAATGGTTATTTGGATTGTAGGCTCATCTGAAGCCAAACTTTGATGTATTCATTTGGACTTTCGCACTCTGATTTGGTTTATGAAAGCATTTTTAGGCTTTTACTATTAGTTTGTTGTTGCTAACCACGTTCCATGGTTGGGAACCGGAAGGTTACACTTCGTGATCCGTGCCACCCACATTGAGATTCGGACATCGGAATCCAGGGCGTGACATAGTGGCTCTGAAGGATCAGTAGCTAAGGATTCTAACATGAACAACTTCAATTTGGATGATGAAGAGTTCTCAGATTGCTTTAGTGATGGGCCTTTGAATTTGGAGTGGTAAGCAAGTTCCTTGATGACGGTCTATGTGGATTTTTGTGAATTCTAACCTCTTCCTCTTTTCATTTGTTTGCTATTGTCGTTGTTGTGGATGCTAAAACCAAAATTAATACCCATTGAACTGTCCAAACTATTTCAAAAGATACATTTTTTTCGGTGTTAGCAAAAATGATTATTATTGTTATTTGTTATTATTGTTGTTGTTTTGAAAAAGATAAGCAAGAGCTACATTGTGCCTTTTATTGTTCTTGAGATAGCTCTTCCATGGCATATCTTCTACAAGAACATTCATAATAATACTTTTGAGGGGAAAAAAAAGGCTCTTTATTCTTTTTTAGGCCATTACATCACAACGGGATATCTCGTAGATACAACAAGCAAAGCCAGCAGGAAACACCTAATCTTAGCCTAAACTCTAACTAGGACTCTTTACCCATACACTTCAGGAGGGCAGCCGTAGATGGGACCCATAAGAATCGGATGAAATCGGGCTCCATCGATGCCTAAATTATTGTACTACTACTCTTTATTTGGATGAAGGCGGAAATCAATCCCAGGCATTGGGTAAGCACAAGGCTTTACCATTGTCCCAAGTGACACCTTCTAGGAACAACAAACTATTTTTCTTTATTGATATTAAAAAAGAAAAGAAAAGAAAAGGAAAACGGGTCCAACATTGTCCAGAGCGTGGAAGTTGCAACATCAATTGCAGTGCGTATCATCGCACTCCAATGGACCATCACACCTTACAATTGGTGTAATATAATTGCAGTGCGCATCATCGCACTCCAGTGGACTATCACACCTTACAATTGGTGTAATATAATTGGAGCTCCATGTTGTGGTTGAAGAGTTATGATAGTGTAAGGAGCATG
>JAUPMG010084550.1:0-12742 GCA_031762675.1 Pachysandra terminalis | reverse complement strand
TAAGCCATTGATCAAGTTTAGATGCTATGCATCTGGTTTTAAAGTAAAATGATCCTTTGTGTTGATGACTGATGAGAATGAAGTGTTGAAATAGGTTAGTTGCATTATTTTCCCCTGAATATGGTATAATACCTTACAGCATGATGCTCATGGTTCTCATCCATATCATAATTAGACATCTTACCGTATTTGTTGATTTTTTGTGAATTTTTTGTGGATTTTTGCAACTATGTCCATATATTTTACTGTATTTGTGAACATACCCTTGTGTTTTGTGGGTTGGTATTCATGCCTTCTTATTTTTTATCTTAACTTTTGCAACCGTACTTAAAGTCAGAAAGATGTCTGTTTTTGTGACTGGTCATTGAATTGGAAGAAACATCCACATTGGAATTAACAAAATGAGAATCTAAAATGAAGGATTTTTTTCATTTGACTTATTTTAATTGGATGTGGTCATATAAATCGGGAGGATTTTCAGTGTATCTCCACCGTTTTAATTAAGCTCAAACAAGGAATTTTTAAGAGGTCTAAAATGATGAAAATATAAATATTTTAACGTCAAGGGCACAGTTGAAAAACAGAAAGAAGGGGAAAAAATGAAAGGAAGAAAAAACATAATACACAAAGACAAGAGCTACTATGCAAAACATGGGAATATTTGCAAGACAAAATCCAGGGCGTGGCTGTAAGAAGCCATCTTTTTTTCCCCCTTGATTGATTGGATTATTAACAAATTTTCATAGTTAAGGTGGCTTTTGCATTTTTTTTGTGCTACCATCTTATGATTGTTTATATGGATCTGTGTTTTAACTTTAAATTAGTGGTGCAGGAGATGTCCTATAATAATTATTTAGATGCTGATGCAGCTTGGAACTGTGTTTCGGAGTTTAAGAATCCTACATGTGTGATTGTAAAGCATACAAATCCCTGTGGGGTTGCTTCACGTGATGATATCCTAGAAGCGTATAGATTAGCCGTGAAAGCAGATCCAGTTAGTGCATTTGGTGGGATAGTAGCCTTCAACATAGAAGTTGATGAGGTAAATTGTTTTAAAATAGAATAGGGAATCTTACAATTAATTCTGGTTTTGTTTTCTGAGTGTCCATTATCCTGCATGTTAAGGCTCTTGCAAAGGAAATCCGAGAGTTTAGAAGCCCAACTGATGGTGAAACACGGATGTTTTATGAGATAGTGGTAGCACCCAAATATTCACAAAAAGGCCTTGAGATCCTCCGTGGCAAGTCGAAGACTTTGAGAATTCTTGAGGCAAGCAAGAACGAGAAAGGAAAACTTTCACTCAGACAAGTTGGTGGGGGCTGGTTAGCTCAAGATTCAGATGATTTAACCCCACAAGACATCCAATTCAATGTAGTCTCCGAGAAGACCCCACAAGAAAGTGAGCTATGTGATGCAGAGTTTGCGTGGCTGTGTGTGAAGCACGTCAAAAGCAATGCAGTTGTAGTAGCAAAGGTTAGAACTTTTCTTACTTTTCATCATAAAATTACTGCTTAAGGAGAATAGATCAAAATAGTTTACTAGGAGCTCATCTGATTCTTCTCGCCATTTTTTTCACAGAATAACTGTATTTTGGGTATGGGGAGTGGGCAACCAAACCGCTTGGAGAGTTTAAGAATAGCTTTGAGAAAAGCTGGAGATGAGGTCAAAGGAGCAGCTTTGGCAAGTGATGCCTTCTTTCCTTTTGGTAAGAAACTGATTCTCGTATATGTTGGATTCCAATCATACTTTTAGTTGTACTCATGCTCTTTGCAATTTAAGAACTATTAGCAATAACGCATGCCCTCCTACCATTGATTAATATGCTTGTCCTCACCTCTACCAAGTCATTGTCCTGGATTATTTACTTTCAGGATTCACCTTTCAAATGTTCAATGGCCCTGAAATTGTACCAACAGGATCAGCCTTGTCTGTTCAATTCATCTATCATCTTTCTGTTCCACCCTCCAAATGATTGATCATTATTGTATTGAAATTACTTAGAAATAACATAAATGAGCTTTTCTGTTCTGGTTCAGTCATAGAAAGAGAAATAACGTCTAAAGGCATGACTTGACTGATCAATCCAAAGCCACAGTCTTCACTTTTTTTCTTTTGTCCAAAAAATCAGTCCTTGTTAGTTGATAACTCATCTCCAACCAGCATTAGTTCAATATAACTATTGGATAATATGTTCCCTCTTTATGTTTCTCTAATATGTTCCCTCTTTATGTTTCTCTAACCACTCTATAGAAGATTGGATATGAGCATTGTTAGTCAACCATCTTTTACCTTTGCTTTGCAATTTCTATTCCATCCTTCTTTACTTCTAACCTCCCCCCACCACCCATCATCACCACCACCACCACTATCATTGTTTACTTCAACAAGAAGGAAATGGAAAAGGAATTGGCATTCATAGCATAAAAACAAAGAAAATTATGGACTACAGGTGAAGTTCCCATTGTAGTTTTAGCTGATGCCACTTGAAGAGGAAGATTAAATTAACTGAATGTTTCAATTCTATTTCACAATCAGGGTGAAATTTTTCATTAATTCTATTGAAGTTACAATATTGATTATTGACATAAAACATGCACCAAAGATCTCAAGCTTTTGGGTGGAGGGAAATTAGAGAATCAGTTTCACCACCCTTGGTTGCATCAAAGTTAAGCCCTTTATGTCATTTTCCTTGCACAAAAAATTTCAAAAAAAAAAACATTGATATGCATGTACTGTTGTAAACTCTTGAATGAATTAACTCAGTTGAAAGTTAGAAATTTGCTCTATATTTGTGCCTGAATTCACTGCTTATGTTCCGGATCTTTTATATATATCTATAAACATAATGGTAAATATAATTGTACAAGAAGCATAAAAAAAGCCTTATCCTAACTAGTTGTGGTCTAAGTCACACAATCCGTCATTATTAGGTGATGTTCTGGCGCTCAGAACGCGAATCCGCGTTCCAAGTGCGGGAATGTCACCAATCCGCGGATTTAACCAAATCCGCGGATTAGAGTAAATGGGTAATAAATGTTGACTTTTGGATTTTTTCAAATATTTTGGGGTTAAGATTTGGAAAAAGGATAGATATTTTTGTTGTTTTTGAGGTTTTTATGAAATACAAAAATAAATGAATTTTATTCTTAAAAAAATGTTAAATTAGGTTGATAGATATCTATTTTGAGTTATATCTTTGTACAGGAGGTATAGATTGTATGTATATATACAGATGCTCTGGACCACAAGTAATTTTCAATTTTGGCGCTCTCACGCTCTTGCTCCCGCACCCACTCGGCGTTCTGGTGACTTAAGTTGTGGTCTGCAACACACATCTTCTTCCTCCATCCCAATCTGTTAAAAATCATATCTTTGGTCAGGTCATGTATTTTAATTCTTTCATACTAATTCCATCTAGCTTCTCTTGGTCTTTGCCTCATTCTCTTAGATCCTTCAATGGCTCCCTTGCACCTTCTCACCACCGTCTCCCAAATCCTTTCGAACTAATTCCATCTAGCTTCTCTTGGTCTTCGCCTCATTCTCTTAGATCCTTCAATGGCTCCCTTTGCACTGCACCTTCTCATCACTGTCAGCCCTATATGTTCCCTTTAAGCATAAGACAAGTCTACATGCCAGTATATAGCTAGTTTCTTTTTTGATACGTATGTTCATTATTACATTGACAGCTTGGAAAGATGCAGTGGAGGAAGCATGAAGAGTGGCGTTGGAGTCATAGCAGAACCTGGTGGGAGCATCAGAGATAAAGATGCCATGGACTGTTGTAACAAGTATGGGGTCTCTCTCCTCTTCACCAGTGTGAGGCACTTTCGGCATTGATGAGGTAATTTAAAAGGTGGTTTTTTTGCATTTGGGTTCTACTCTTGGCCTGATTAAACAATAGGAGAAGCATGTAAGAATTTCAAAATTCAACGTAAAGTGTCAAAGCTGTTTTGAGTGTAGAAAAACAATCCCTATGTATATCATCATTAAAATTTTGGTCTTTGAAAAAATAGATAGTTTGTGCCATCTTTTATTGTTGAGAAAACAATAGTATTTTGAAAAATAGATAGGCTGTACTCTCTCTCTCTCTCTTTTGGTGACATGGAACCCCCGACACGAATTAGATACATGACCCCCACCTACAAGGACCATATATCAGGTAAGCCCGGGGACTCGAACCTGGGACCTCCAGTTCCCGAGCTGGAGAGCCTGCCAGTTGAGCTAACCCGTGTGGGTTGAAAGGCTGTACTATCTTTATACTCTTGCAAAATTCATCTTAATCTATTTTTTGGTATCATAGGCTTGTACAATAACTCCGCCATGTTATCTTGTATTGCTATATCTTTTGTAAATTGCTGGTCGAAAGCCTAGGTTAAGGAGGAGGATTTCGTTAAATTGTTAGCAGCTTAAACTTTGGATAAGTCCGTTGACATAAATCCTGAACCTGATTTTCAAGAAATTGGAATGGCGTAAAAGGTTTTATGTTGTCAACCTCTTAAGTAGTTGTGAACCTGTATCTGCTTGTCACTTTTACACTGATAAATAGATTCAGTGGTTCTCTTGGGTGTCTAACATGTTCTATGCTTGTTTCTTTTCTTGAAAAAAAAAGGGGTTCATTATTATTATTATTAATATATTCCATTATTGGATTGGGATCTCTCAAGTGAGATCTGATTATCCATTGGATTTGTAAAGAATGCATAGTTTTCATATTTGTTGATCAGAAAAAGTGCCAAAGTTCATTTGCCCAAAGAAACCATGAAGAAGATTGATTCATGTACAGGTTACTGAGATCTTGTATTATGAGCTTATGGCTTTATATTCATGCTTCTTATTCACTAGAAATTGGATGAAATTGAGCTTCCAAGGCCAATACAGTTCTACCTGTAGGAGAGTAGAATTGGTATTTTCAATGGAAGGGAAGAATTTGATACCAAACTATGGTTTCTTAGGTAAGGTTTAATGTACCCGAACCAGAGACCGGACCGGTACTGGCCAATTCCGATCCGGACTGGCGGTACCACCGGTCCAGATCTGGTATAAAAATTAATAAAAAAAAAACATTAGCAAAAAGACCAGATTGTACTGGTGGTTCCGACAAGATGTCGGATTGGCGGTAATATCGTAATATCGGTTGCAAGACTGTTGGACTGGCGGTATCGGATGCCAGCCGACAGCACCTGTGGTACCAACTGTCTAACTGTTAGAACCGATCACCGGACCGACTGTACCGGTCGCTAGACAGTTGGTTCATGACCCTGCGATAGGGTTGGGACCGGATCGGCCGGTCCGTGGAACCATGTTCTTAGGTACAATAGCCTGAAATGTAGGGTGAAAGCTGATCCAATTGGCAAAACATAAGTTTGCGAGAAACTTTTTCAGGAAAAAATAAATAAAAATCATTTGAGCTATGTTGATGACGAAAAGTGAAGGAGTATTTTCTTTTCCTTTGTATTGTTTTCCTTTCAGTGTATAGGGGAAAGGCTTTATAGGTACTTTTGACTGAAAAGTGTTGACTCTTTTAGAAAAGTATTTTTAGGTTTTCTTGTAATTGTTTAGGGGTTTATATAAAAATGTAAAAAAATAAATATTTTATTTTGAAAAAAAATGTTAAATTAAGTTGATATAAGGTTGAATTGAGATATTTTTGTATTACTTTCTCTAGTATATGTGGTTGAATAAAAGAATGGAAACCACCGACGTGTGGTCTAACTGGTAGCAAGCTGGGTTCTAGTAGGTGTATTCGGAGGTAAGTCTGGAGTTCGAATCCCACTAGAAACATTCGTGGCCAGGGATTTACCGTCATTGCTCCCGCCCCAAACGTGGATTAGTCCCACACCCAAATGGGTGTGGAGACACCACGTGGTTAAGACAAAAAAAAAATAATAATAAAAGAATGGAAATTGAAATGTTGTTATACATGAATTACAATTTGTACGTATACATACAGACGATTTGGATTACAAGTTATTTTTAAGTTTAGCGCTCGTGTTCTTGCCCCTACACCTGCTCAGCATTCTGGTGACTTGGGTTTAAACAACACATGCGATTTTTTGACAAATAAATCCTACCTTTTAAAAACAAAAAGTTGGGTAAAATTACAAATGTGGATCCTATGAACTGGGGATTACTTTTATCACAATTTTGGAAATCATCCATTTTTAAGGAAACTCAGAAGAATAATAGTTGAAACCTCCGATGTGTGGCTCTGCTGGTAGCAAGCTGGGCTCTAGTGGGCGTCCTCGGAGGTAAGTCTGGAGTTCGAATTCCACTAGAAGCACTCGTGGCCAGGGGTTTACCATAATTATTCCCGCCCTGAACGTGAATTAGTCTCACACCCAAGTGTCTGTAGGGACGTGGTTAAGACAAAAAAAAAAAGAAGAAGAATAGTTGAAATTGTTATTAATCAAACAAATACCTCTTTGTTTCTCCTGGTTAAATATAAAGAAGAGAAACATCACTTCTTACAGAAACTTAAGCAATGCCTCCGCTCTTCTCAATCTTCTACTCTGAATTACCCACCATGAACCCTTTCCTTTTCTACAATGCAGTCTTCGTCTATGCAGCTTTATTCTTTACCTAACTCTACTATACGCCTTTTCTTTATACTGCTTTTCTACTTTGTCCTCCATTCTTTCCAAGACCTAACAAAAACAACTACTGAGATTGAGACTACGATGTTACGGATAGCAAAGTCAAAGACAAACGAGATGACAATGGAAGTAGGAGTCATAAAACATCCGTATCCAATAACAGTGAAGGTGATAGTAGTGGCTCTGACAATGCTGCTCGCAATGACGATGAAACATCCTCTACTCGGAAAAATTGGAGTTCAGTCTAAGAATATGAAGGAAAGCAACCAATATATTGAAGGTTGTAGATGATTCGGATCACGTACTTTGATGCACACGAATCCGGATTTGCAGTGGAAGATCTCTATCGAACTGGGAAACTTCCACGTCGGAATATGTGACTGTATGAGAATCTCAATAGTTAAACCAGATCTCTAGAGGAAAGAAAAGAGAAGAAATATTCTCTGGGTTGGAATCTCATCAAAAGGTGGACTGTTTTTTGGATAGGGAGAAGGAGTCTTCTATATATAGAAGACTCAACTCAACTCAACTCATTCTAGGACTCAATCTCCTAATTCTATTATGAGAGACTTATCCACATCAACACTTCTAACTAAACATAGACGCCTCATTAAGTGGGGACCCGAGTTGGCTCAAACGGGTTGGGCCAACCAATCGACTAATCACTTAAATCCAACATATATAGAAGATGGAAATGGAAGTGGGAACAACTCAGGACCAATTTATGACAGGGCTAACAACAGTGATTAATCTAACATATATCGAAGATGGAAATGGAAGTGGGAACAACTCCGATAACAACACTAATTGTAAAGATGATGGGAATAGTGGCAATCACAAGTCTTTTAATGAGATGCTTAAAGATAGATTTTTCTTTGACCATTACGAGAAAGGCAACCAACAACAGAATGAAGATTGCAACATAACTAGAAAGGACACAGAAATCTGTCTAGACAAAGGATACAATCTATAATGGAGATATTTGGTCATGAAGTTCCTGGAGAGAGAGAGAGAGAGAGAGAGAGAGAGAGAGAGAGAGAGAGGGGTGGGAAAGGGAATTGGCCAAGGATGCACAAAGGGATAGAGAGAGGAGAGGTTAGTAATGGGGATTTTGCTCTTTTTGTGTTCTTTGGGACTGGTCCTATTGGGTATCCTCCTTTTAAGTCAGATTTTGTGGGGTATACCTACTACCTTTGTGTAGGGACTGTTTTGTCGGTTGGTCCTTTTCTCTACCATATTTCTTAAATGGGATGGTCTTCTTCTCAGTAATTGTCTTAAGTTTCTATCACACTTCCAGTAAGCACACTCTCATTTCTAATTTTTTTCCAGCTTCTTTCTACCATGCATGGCAAAAATACTACCCCCCTACCCACAACAAGCTCCTGAACCAGACTCCCAAATTGATTCTCTTGAAAACCATATGTCCAAACTTGCACTTCCTACTATGTATGTTCACTCTGATACTATCAATCGTGCTACATTTCTCTGGAAGCACTCGTTGGTTGGGAAACTACTTGACGGCAAAGTGCACATGGTTACTCTCAAAGGTATGCTCAGAAGTTGTGAAGTTGCCACTCTTTCTCTTGAGTTTTCAACAACAATAAGCATTAAGGTTGGAGTAAATACTCTGAATCCTTTATTACTAGGGATTTTTCTGGATGGTCTTGCTACAGAGAGGACATGGGTGCAGCTTATTTATGAGAATATCCCTACATTCTGTTTTGCATGTGGGAGAATTGGTCATAAGTTCCCCAACTGTATTTTCAACATTCAAGTCCTACCTACAAGATCAGATAATGGTAATGTTCCATTATTTGGAGAATTTATGAAGGGATCACCTTTTAGAAGAAAATCTTTCCCCAAGTAAAGTTCTTGAAGCTCGAAGTAAGAGGCAAGATGATAAACGTTTCTTCACTCCGGATAGGTTATGAATAGTGAGTTCTCCAAGCCCCTCTCTCATTCTTACGAGTTGACTCAGCCGGTTATGGTGGGAACTGAGTTAAAACTCGGTTAGTCCTGGCCCTCCGGGGACTCGAACTTGGGACCTTCAGTTCTTTTCGCTGGAGTGACAGTCAGTTGAGCTCACCCGTGTAGGAGCGAGCATCTGGATTTGAACAACCTATTTTACCACATTTAAAGCAAATAGTATGAAGTCGTTCATACTCCATCGATTGCCAAATCCGAATCAATTAAGATTCTAGTGATAAGCGGTTGATCAAGATTTATGCCCCGTTTCGATACCAAGAAATGTCAGAAAGTAATGTGACAGAGTAATTATCGTCCTTTTATCTTAGGGGTCATCCAGCCAGCAATTCCTTTGGCATCAAGTCGGAAAATATGTATAAAATCAATATAAAAAAAAGTGAAAATAACTTTCCTAATGTTGTTTAGATATTACAAGAAATCTACATGATTATTAATGAAAATCATGTGATAGTGTGTTTGGTTAACAAAAAAAATCATAAGAATCCTGAACATAATTTTCATTTTCGCTCTTATACTATAAGTTATATCTATACTAACAAGGAAGGCGGCCCATTGAAAAGCGTACTAATATATATAGATATATATATATATATATATATATATATATATATATATATATTTATATAAGTAAATCATGCATTATAAAACATAATTCTACATAAAACTTATTAGTTTAAATACACATACAAATCATCTAAAACATACTTAAGATCATACTTGAATTCATAGTCTATAATACATTTAAACCTATAATTCAATAAAAAAACATGATGAATACTTCCTTAAAATCAAACATGGTTTAACGTATGCAAGTATTACGGAAATAGATACGATTAGGGAATGTGATACAGGTCAAGGGGAACCCTTACCATATATGGTAGATAATGATTTGTTTGAAGAGGTAAACGACGTGGTCGATCCTATAGCCAGAGTGCTCGACCGAAACTAAGTTTATCATATGGTCTAGGAAGCCCATGGACGTCTACCTAATAGAAGGATGAGCAAGCCGTCTTACAAGCGGCCATACCATGAATGGATCGACCAACGACATGAATTACCCAGGGGGTTCAAGATACTAGAGTTTTCCTTATTCTTAAGAGAAGACGGTCAATCCACGATCGATTACATCGGACGTTTCATCGTCCAGTTTGGGGAAGCCTCAGCCAACGATTATTATAAACTGAGGTTGTTTGGCAATTCCTTAATAGGATATTTCTTTACATTGTACATTACTTTGGCTCCCAATTCGGTCCAAAGTTGGATCGAGATGGAAGAGAAGTTCCATACTCAGTTCTACAGAATGAAGCAAGAGATTTCAATGGCCGATTTGGCAAGGCTAAGACAACTGCCTGATGAACTGGCCGATAAGTTCATATCCCATTTCAAAAGGGCTAAGAACAAATGTAAATTAATCCTCCTTGAGACCGAGTTTGTCAAGTTAGCTCAAAACAGTTTGGGCATAGAACTTCGAAAGAAATTTGAGGGGATGAAATTTGAGGACTTGTTTGAGTTGTCCTCAAGAGTCACCAAATATGAATGGCTTCTTAGAGAAGAGAGCTAAAGGAAAACATCTACGTTTGGGACCTACTACCAGGAACCAAACTACAAGATAGATCTCGCAGAAGTAGTGGCCAAAACACCTTTTGTGTGGACAACCTTGAAGAAAACAGAGGAATACATACCCAGTTAAGATTTTAAGAAGAATATCTATGAAAATAATGGAAGAAACGCATTTGAAGTATCTAAGAGCGAAGAAATTTTTTACCATCGTCTAAAAGATAGGTTCATAAGACTCCCAAACGCTCTAAGCTCCCTAGCTCGGAGGAATTAAAGAAATGGGAGTATTGTAAATGGCATGATTCAAAAACTCACTCGACCGCTAATTGTGTTTCTTTTCAGAATGTAATGCAGAAGAATATAGACAAGGGGTTGCTCAAGTTTCCATGGAAAGAAAACGAAGTGATGGAAATAGATGCCAACCCATTCCCAACAAGGGTATAGATCAACATGATAGCTTCCAGGGTTAGTAGATCCAAAGGCTGGACTTGAAGAAGAACAATTGTAATGACTCAAACCTAGAAAATAAATTTAATAATTGAGAATAAATTATTTTAAATAAATAAATTTGATTTGTGATTGGTTTAGATTTAATCTTTAAGTGTTTCATCTTCAATTGTTTTGATATATGGCCTTTGGGGCAACACTATAAATAAAAAAAATTGGGAATCATTAATTATTGATTTAAAATAAATTAATAACAAATGAAAATATAATCATAAAGTTGAATAATGTTTTTGAATGAATTTCAATTGAAAATGCATGTTTAAACCTTCTTTGTTAAGAATAGTGCAAATTTGGGTCATTGTTTTTTGTTAGGATCTCAATCTGTCATGTGAATCTTGCCACATCTTCACGTTCGTGAACTTATTCCAAAGGAGCATCTTGCTCACCACGTCTGCGAGGCAACATATCGACTCAAGCTCTGATACCAACTGATGTAGGGTGACGAAGAGAAGAGTTGGTGAATCAGACCACAGAGCACACAAGCTTCTAGAGGTTCTAGGGTTTAAGGGAAAAACCTTAGAACAGTAGGAATAAAAGAGAAAAACTTTCAATCAAAGTTTTATTAAACATCTAATAATGTTCTCTCTACAATCTCTTCCTTATTTATAAGAAAAATCCCAAATTAAAAGAAACTCTGAATTGCTCAAATTAACCCTAAAAGAAATAAGTAAAGAAAAGTTACTTTAAGGGGTAAAAATAATTCGGATGCTGTTTTGAGGGTCTAAGAAGGACTCATATATTCACGGATTGCCCTTACAAGTAACCAAGAGCCGAGATTGGATAAAAAATTCAATGAATTGTTGTTTCGACTAAGCAATTATGGATGACTTGACAATTCAAACGACCTGAAACGGCCAAAAATGTCTCTTGTCACAAAACAATGAGTCTTGTAGCTCTCATCGTTAGCTTTCCAATGGCGTATTATGGGCCTAATTCCGACACCGGAGCTCAAAGGTATGCCCGTTTGGAGTCACGATGCATTTTGTTTCAATCCACAGCTTCCAAGTAAGCATCTGCGGTAACCTTTAGTACATGTTTTTATGTTGGCACAGACCTAACCTTTTGTATTTTCTTACCAAGTTGATGCGTCAAGAATCAAACCAATGTTTTTATGTTGGCAGCCTGGGATTTTTATCATCATACCAAGTGATGGTCTCTTGTAAAAAACTTAATATTTAAATGAGTAATTTGTAGTAAAAAAAAAACTTAATATTTAAATGAGTAATTTGCAGTTACCTCCCTTTACTATTGCTTGAACCACAAAGACCTCCCTTCAGTTTTGAAAAACTACACTTGCCTCCCCTGTGATTTTGCAACCGTTAACCCATTTAATGTGTTAAGAAGAAATGAAGGTTGATTACCAATTGTATACCCTTTGAGTTAAAGGTTAAAAACTTAAACACGCAAGTCTCTTTTCTCCTATAATAAAAAAAAAAATTCTCCTATAGTAAAAAATAAAAAAAAAAGGTGAAGGAAGCAAAAATATTCTACGGAATAGAAAGTGCAAAGGAGATGGTGGTGGGTCAATCGGAGTCGGACTCTGAATCAGCGAAGCAGAGGTTCAAAGAAACTGTGGAAAAGGGAAACGACCATGAATAAAGCTTGACAAAGAGATGTTGTGGGAGATCATTTTCCTGGAGGGATGTTTCTTCTTTCTTTCTTTTTTGTAAATCAATAGCCACCGAGTAGCTATTTCATTTTGTTCTTCAGAACCTTGGTGATGGAACATTACATCAACTGTTAATCGGGGTGTATATCCAATCAACAATCCTATTAACATCACCACGTGTCATCACCAAGAGTCATGCTAAAGAATACTGTAAACATTCAAACCCTACACAGACCAATATCAAGAAACAAAACCAAGTTCGTTTTCTGCTCCAAAAAGCCCACCAAAATCTATCACTCATCAATCCCATGTCATGCCTTCTCCATCCAGGTGAAGGCCTCTATAATTGCGATCAGTGAGTCCTCGTTGCCCAAAACAAGAGAGAAGTTATACAACAACCTGTTGGGAGAAACAACAACAACAACACAACACTCCCTCTTTGTGTGAATCTGTAGGAAACTATCAAATAGAGCAGTATATATGCGGAATA
>JAUPMG010084539.1:0-12742 GCA_031762675.1 Pachysandra terminalis | reverse complement strand
AGTGTAGCTTACGCTTTCGAGCACAACATATTTGAGGACCTTTAGATGATGGGCATAAGACCATGAGGACCAAGATGGAGGACAAGGATGCTTTGAAGATATTAGTTATTATTAGGATTTTATTCGACAATTTTAATAGATCTTGTAGTAAGGTTTATTTACTGTAATTCAGTACTTTGATTTTCAGTAGTTAATAGGGATTGATTTGAAGCATGTAACTAGTATTATTTCTGCTGTTTTCTGTTTGAAGGATGTTATGTGATGGAAATTATCTTATTAATAACATACCTTTTCTATACTTATCGTATATAATATCGTCTTTATTCAATGATTTTGGCCATGCATTGTTTATCCACTCTCATCTGAATATGGGGTGAGAGTTACAACTGAGACTTGGGGACTCCATTGAGATTTCCGGGTTTGGTTTGTGACATAAACCGTCATGTTACCACACATTACATGTCATTTCCATAATGATAAGAAACACAATCAATCATATTCATAATCTTAGTAATTAATAACTTTCTCATACACCACCAATCTCATATTCATAATCATAGTAATCCATAACTTTCTCACACCACCAATCTCATATTCATAATCATAGTAATCCATAAATTTCTCACACACCACCAATTTCATATTCATAATCATAGTAATCCATAAATTTTACACACCCCACCAATCTCATACTCATATGATGTACACATCAATCAATCACAAAACATTACTCCAAATAACAACCACACAATAAATAACTGTCACATCCCACTACAACTATCTGAGGTTCCCTCTAGGATTTGGTAATGCAACTCTCAACCCTCCACAGGAGGTGGCAAACCAATGAATAATAAGAGACAATAATTAATCATAATCTAAATTCTAGATATACAATACTAGGATCTTTACTAACCCATTAAAGATGTAAAGCTCTTTCTACCCAAAGCCCACCAACAGTTTTCTCAAAGTTTGGCAGCTCAAACTTGAAAAAAAATATATCAACGAGGGTGAGCTTGGAAGCTCGTGAGTAAACCTACAATGTGTGGGTATTTACTTAGAAGCACAGACTAATAACATAAATATGAAATATCATATAGGTGTCTTATGAAAATTCATGTCTTAGCTCTTAACATATATATATATCAATTCTAATCATTTATATATTTCAGATCTTGACATTCATATCACAACAGGTCACACATAATGCAATTCACTCATCCATTCTCGTAGGGGTTGGTATCATGCATGCTATGCCAATGGTATGTACAATACACATGAAATGCAATGCATGCTGTTGCAATTATGACCACTGGATATCCACGCAAGATCCCTACTTAGGCCAACCAATGCACCTTTATAGATCACATGGGCCAAGTCTGGCTAAAGCACCCTAAGTAGATTTTGTGTGTACAACACAGTTTTAGGGCCTTTAAACCCATAGGATTCTTTTGTCTCACCATCATTTTTGATCTTGGGAAACATGACCGGGGCATTTCTCATCCCCCGTGGAACATCCCATCTCACAATTATCCAATAGATTACTCACATCACACATGCATTTATTCTATCCTGATATATACACATACATACACACACACACACACACACACACGTGTATATATATATATGCGTGGCATTCTGGGACGAAGGGGTACTTAATCCCTCTCCCAAGTCCTCTTTGACTTATTTCTAGTCCTTTCTGGACTTCAACGTTTCATCACTCTTTGGCACTCTTCTTTGAATCCAATCATTCCCCACATAAAATTCGCTCATGCCGCCGAGGTTCTCTAAAAAACAAAAGTCATTCTCACATCATCCCTTTGGTTCTTATCAACGAATCCAAAGTCTAGTCGGGTCATTGGGTTACCCTTCGGGGCCCATAATACATGAATGATTATAATGACTCAGAATCTGAAAATGTAATTAGATATTCAAATTAAGGACTAATGTGCAAATTATTTAATTTTGGGGTAGAAAATGAAATTTTAAGAAAAGCTAATTGGACTACAACGCCTAACACATGGGCTGGTCGTTTGGCCCATGTAGAGAACTGTTGAAGGAGGAATTAAAGATTTAACAAGGGAAAAATAAGTAATTACAATATAACTAACTTAGTTAATTCAATTTGAAATTTGAGTTAGTTGTCTTGTATGACTAGGACTCCCCAAAAAGTGGGGGGAAGTAACCTCATGTAACTAGGTAGTGAGGGATGAGGAGATTGAGAGGGAAGAAAGAAAAAAAAGAAAAGAGAATAGAGAAGAAGAGGAAGAAATACTACAGGGAAAAGAGGAAATGGCTAAGGAGAAGAAAGCAAAAACAAAGAAGGTGATTAGACCACGAAAGTGCAAGGTTGATCCAGAAGAAAAGAAAGAGAGGAGGCTGATCAAAAAAGCCTGGAAGAGACAAGAAAAGCTAGAGGAAGAAAGGGATGATGATCATGACTTTTCTTTGGATTAGGATGTGCAAGATCGTGAGGTAGGAAGTTCCATAGTTCTACGATAGACATGTTTTTTTTAGGGAAGAAAGAAAAAGAAGAGAGAATAGAGAAGAAGAGGAAACAATACTGCAGGAAAAAGATGACAAAAGTGAAAATGGATAAGGAGAAGAAAGCAAAACAAAGAAGGTGATTAGATCACGAAAACGCAAGGTTAATCAAGAAGAAAAGAAAGAGAGGAGGAGGCTGATCAAACAAGCCTTGAAGAGACAAGAAAAGTTAGAGGAAGAAAGGGATGATGATCGTGACTTTTCTTCAAATCGGGATGTGCAAGATCGCGAGGTAGGAATGTCCATAGTTCTACGGCAGGCATTTTTTTTTTTTGGAGAACCTCGGTGGCACGAGGGAATTTTATTAATGATAAAAAAAGGAAATACAATAGTAGTGGTGCCAGCTCAACGCCTAGCCGCAAATCAAAAGAGAGATCAATCCCATAACAGATGCGCTTTAAAACAATACTATAAACCATAAAGAGAAAGCTATCTTCTAACATAAGGGAGACCCACCATTTCCAACCTGATGATGGCACAAACCTCCCGAGGAATAGAACTAAGATGCAGGTGACGGAATTCCAAAAGAGCTGAACCCTCCTTAGCCATTACATTCGCAGCTGAATTGATCTCTCTAAGAACATGCCTAGCATAAAAATGCATCGAATCCTGCAACAGACAAATTCTGATCCACCAGAAGAGAAAATTCCAGTGGGTCCGAACCAGAAGAAAGCCACTGAAACAAAACCTAAGAATCTGAATCAATTTCGACCCAACGAAAACCCAAGTCAAAGCAAAGTTGAAGGCCATCCAGAAGGGCACGAACCTCCGCAATATTATTGGTGCAAGACACATAGTGGCGAGAGAACGCAGCAAGAAAGGAACCAGAAGAATTCCTGATGATGCCGCCCCCACCCCCCACACTTCGATTCTCCAAACAAGCGCTATCCACATTGAGTTTAACCCAACTAGGATTAGGTCTAAGCCATATGGTAATAATAGGCCGTTTAACCCTCACCTCATAAGTAGGAATACCCAAGGACGTCAACATAAACACCTCTGAGCTCGATGCCCTGTGTTTGGGACAAATTAGAAAATTTAATTCAAGCAGCCAGTTACAACCTTTCTAATAGCGTATGCCGAATCATGTCCGCCATCCTCAAAACGTCTAAAATTGCGCTCCAACCATAATTCCTATAAGATAATCGAGGGAAGAAATCCAAAAGTAATCCCAACCTGGGATGTGAAAGAGGCCGGAGAAAAACATACTAAGCACTGATTCCTGGCCCTACGGTAGGCATGTTCATAGTATGTGATGAAGATAGAGTAATGCATATAGGATTGTGGGTTGTATGTGACTGAAATTAGCAGGTGATCGATGATTTCTCCATGTTGTATGAAGATCATGTTAGTGATTGTTAAATTATGAAATCTATGAATTTTAATGCTTGAGAATTTGGTGAATTTCAATGTTAATTTTGTATGAAGGTTAGGTCTTGATTATGGCATGTTATCTTGGTTTGTATTAGTGTAAATCATGGTTTTAATGTTTAAAAATGTCAAATTTGAGTGTTTGGAAGTTTGGAAATGAAGCCCAAGGAAACAAATCAAATTCTAGGTTGAATTTGCCTGCTCAGCAGCTGCCGAGCAATGCAAACTCTCGGGAGTTGCTGCCAAGCCTCAGCATCTGCCGAGGTTGTTGCCGAGAGGGGGTCGGCAGGAAGCTCGGTCGCTGCCGAGCTCCAAAGTGGATGAAACTTCACGTGAAGCCCCATGAAGCCATATGGAGTGTGTGTGTGAAATTAGTTTGTGTGCAAAATGCCTGTACAAGATTTTGTGCAATAAATTGTATAAATTGCAATGTTTTTATGTGATTTGACTGTGCATGGTATGATATTATATCGTAATGTGATATTGAGTATTGGTATTATGATATGGGTTATGTGGTCTAAAGTTAGTGTGTACCATGATTGTGGTTGATGTATTATTGTGTGAATGATATGTAAGGCTTATGTGTAAGTTCTGATTGGTATGGTAGTGTGAGTGATGCTTGAAGCATACACTAGTAATGCTTGTGCTGTGTGTAACATGAGATGTTTGTACTGTTGATTGTATTTGTGAAGGTGAATTTCCTACTTTGGGTAGATCGCGAAAGGAAAGAGGGCAGCTTATCCAGCTTAGGGTCCCATTCCCTGAAAGGAAATATGGCACATTTCCTGCCTTGGGTCTCATTCTCGAAAGTAAAGATGGTGGCATTCTACCTTGGGTTGTATTCCCTAAAAGAAATGAATGTTGGTAGTATCTGAGCAGAGTTGGCATCAATGTTTGTATCAGATGGGGAAACAGTATGTATGGCCTGAGCCTTAGTATTATTGACAGTCGTGGGCAGTATTATCTTCAAACGGGTATGGATTGTAGTCATGGCCTGAGCCTTGATCTTATTATCAGTATTTGGACAGTAATATCAGCAGTCCTTGGATGGTATCCATGGTGTATGGCCTGAGCCTTGGTCTTATTATCAGTATTGGACAGTGTTCTCAGCAGTATGTGGATGGTATCCATGGTTTTGGCTTGGCCTATTATTCATTGCATTCTTATATCATTTGTTGGATTCTTGTTTTTTCTTCATAAGTTATTGCATGACAGTCACTTGTAATTGATTAGTTAGCATTCTCATGTTCATACTTGCATTGCATGAATCACATCTGCTGTTGATTTCAATAGCCAAGTCAAGCTTTCCAGCAGGCGAGACAGATGCCGATTCTACCTCTGCCAACTCCCTCTTTATAGCAGGATTTTCTCCGCAGCTAGATTTCCACGTGAAAGCTCTAAGTCAAGAAGTCAAGCCAGCAAGACAGTCTGAAAGTCAGAAGGGATCATGAATGTGTGCAATGTAGTTGTACTTGAATTCATGAAAAAGTTCTTAAAGACCTGCATTGAATTGAACTATGATTCTTATTACTTATCTTGTATATCATAAGGTGTTAAGTTTTAATAGATTAACTATGTGCATATTAAGAACCTTGATAGTGAACTACGTATGAGCTATTTGAAATGAATTGCATGAATGAATCTGTTTCATTATATGACTATGGAAGTATCTATTGTATTACTAAGGAGTTTTCCTATTGATCGCACAAGCTCATTCCTATGTTGTTACAGGTTACCTTTGGATTCTGGAATGAAGTGGATAGCAATGGTTGAATTCTAGCAAGCAAGGACTAAGACCGAGAAACCTTCAGAAGATTGGAGTAGCTGAAGATACATCTTTAATAGTAGATTTGGTGGACCCCTGAAAGCAAGGACATTGTTAATTGATATTTAGACATTTTGACTAGTTGATTTTACTTTCTTATGTTGTTAATGTGGGATATTGAGTTTAATTTCTTTTTAATTTTATCAGAATTCCGCTGTTCGTTAGTTATGCTTTGAATAACCATGGAATGGGTATGTGATTCATATGGTTAGTTTTATCCGCATCGTTTTGGATCCGAAGGTCAAACCTTTCAAATCCTTGAGATCTCATATCTCGTATTTGGGGCTTGACAATGATCCATCTTATGCATGCCCTCATCATACAATCTCATGTCATGCATAGATATATAAATCTCACATGAATATCTAATAATATGCCATACTTTGCATTCAAATGAGTATATCACATGCCATTGAATATAATGAATTCTAAACTCATATACATAATATTCCATGTTAATCATTCACATCGGAACTAAAGTTATTCAATATAATTAAGCTCATTACTTACCTCTTATAATTATGTCTTATGCTTAGTCTTGAGCATATACATCATCTCATGTTTCATTTAATCTATCGTAATAACATAGCCATTCACATCACAATTCTAGTGATTCATATAATCAGGGTCATTACTTACCTTGCAATACATTTACTGCATATATATATGCATGAGTATATATATCAGAGTACGCATCAAACTAAGATCAACTCATGCAACCCATTAGGATGAATTCACTCATCTGACTAGAATCAGATTTCACATCCAACTAAATAGAATCAAATCACCCTACTAGGATTAGTCCACACATCCATTCAGGATCAGTACACATTTCCCACTAGGGTCAATTAATGTTCATCAAAACTAGTTCATATAGCATTCTAGAATCAGTTCACACATTCATCCAGAATCCATTCACATATCTATCTAGCATCAATTCACATAAGCATCTAAAGTTAATTCACATATTCATTTAGCATCAGTTCACATAATCATATGAAGTCAATTCACTCATTGATCTAATATTAGATCATATAATCGTTTGAACTCAATTCACATATCCATTTAACACCAGTTCATGTAATCATCTAAAATCAGTTCACATATCCATCCAATATTCATTATCATTCCATCTCGGATTAATTCACCATTTCATCTTGGATTAGTATGCATATTCATCTAAATTCAATTCACATCCTACTAGGATCAATCCATACATTCCACCAATATTCATCTTTTATCACACTTAATCTCCATTTATAGTTAACATATCAAATTAAAGGTTTTAGACTTGAAACTAAATTCATTTCATATCTCGCATCAATATTCAGCTTTCTTCACAAGTAATCTTTATCGTTTCCTTAAGATATTTAACACATCATTTTTATGTGCATTTACTTATAGACTGTCATGTACACTCTTCATTTTCAATGTCCCAATCATTGTGTCATTTCTCTAAGTTATCTCACATTTCCAAGGCAAGTGGAGAATACTCAGTCTCACATTTCACTTAATAACTCTAAGTTGAATTCTATCATAATTAGCACCTTACCTTAATGGTTTACACTTGGTTCTAAATAAAACTTGCGCCATAACTGGGCTATAGACTTCTCTACTATGACAGATGGCAGTGTAGACATACTAATAGCTCACAATCCATGATTAACCTTTCCAAATCCTTAACTACTCTTTCCCTTCACTTCTATTCACTTCCATTACTAACCTATGAGTGATTTGTATTCATACCCCTGAGGTTCTACTTGGCCGGTGGCTCCACCAGTATGGTGCCGGTGGTGTATGGTCCTCTATTTAATTTGGTCGGGGGCTATGGCCAGTGGCACCGTTGGTTTGGTCGGTGGCCCTGTCGGGACTACCCCAGCCCTTCAGCAACCCTGAGAAATTAAAAATAGTTTCTGTTAGGGGCACGCAACGGTATACCGGTTGGTCCACCCGCGATCGCGAATCCAGATATTCCCTTTTTGGTTATTTGCTTATTTGACTTAGATTTTTGGGTGATTGTTAATTGGAACTTAATTCCTTAACATATCTCATCATTTTATGAATATTTATCATACACATATGGTTATTTATCCATATTATTCATATTTGGTATTAGAAACACATCTTTTGTCTTTGCCCTAATTCTAGAACACAACATCAACACTCCATACATAATATAGTTTGATTTCTACTTGTTCTCATCATAGTTAGAGATTATATTATTGTACTAGGGTAGTGAAATATGGGTTTTTGCCCAAATGCCCATGAATTGAAAGTCCACTCACCTTGAAGTTGATGGAGCCATGGATTCTTTTGTTGTTCTAGCTTGTTCCCTTTGATTTTTTGATGCTCAATCTCTCTCTCCTTGCCCTAGGTTGGCCTCCCATATGATTTTTCAGCAACAATTATAGTATCTTAAGTTATAAGGAGTATTGATACTTAAGCGTAAGGGTGTTTGGTTGGGTCTTTATGGGTTTCACTTAAGTTTAGTGTACTTGGATAAGTTAACCCGTTAGGTTTGACTCTTTTTATTAATTCTAATTAACCTTTAAGGTTCTACAACTCTAATAAATTACTCAAGGGAATTCTCATACAACATTAATTCTCCCTTAGGTAAAATTACTAATTTACCCTTAGTCCTTCAAGTAAATCACCAAAATACCCTTTTCTAAAAGTTTTTCAGGTCCTTACAATAACACATGAATATGTGTATGTATCAACCATATGATGAAATGACAAACACACACAAGAATGATAATGAAATGAATGTATATGATGCATAATGTTCATGATGGAGTAAAGTGTATGAAATGAATGCAAGTGTGAGGTGTTAAGCCTAGCCTAACCATGAAATCAACTCTCACATCTCCTTCAGGGAATTCTACCCAAGGAATGTTCTAATACATAAACACGACCATTTTCTTTCAGGGATTGGATACCCAAAGGTCGGAAAACACCATAAAACATTTCCTTTTGGGGGATTATTTCCCATGGTAGAAACCGCCCTTTTCCTTTTAGGGACTAGTTAACTAAAGGCAGGAATAGTCATAAAACATTTCCTTTCAGGGATTGAATACCCAAAGGTAGGAATGGCCATAAAACACTTCCTTTTAGGGATTGGATACCCAAAGGCAAGAATAGCCATAAAATAGACTCATTCATAAACATTCTCAACAGACCCTCCTCAGAGTTCTTGAAAACACACAGTGATCACTTTGGGATCACTTTAAAACTCATACATACAGTGGTCACTCTGGGATCACTTTTAAACTCATTCATACCAATGCTTGGGTCACCTAGAGGCCACACACAAAGTACGTGTATTTCTCATGCAATTCATGTCCACAACATAAACATCTCATAAATAGTCATATCTCATATATATCTTACTTCGAACACTCATAAACCAGAACATATTGTACCATGTCACAACACACCATAAAATGAGGTAATCAAGCCTATTGTTGCAAAAAACACCACACACACTTCAGTACACAAAATCAACACCATGCACAACCTCACCAAGCCAAGCCACAACTGCCCACCTGAATTGAGACCCATGGGGATTCGGTCCCTGTTCAGAGTAGACCCCTAGGTGGACCGAAGGTTTTGGTCCCCCTTTTCGGTCATCCCCAATTTTGGTCTCTTGTCCAGAGATTTTGGATGCCTTTTTGTAATTTTCGATCAACCCCTAGCTCGAGCGAAATTCTTATGAACCCAGAAAATCACCAAAAATTCATATTCATTCGAAAATTCATATTTCATCATAAAAATACCAATCAAACACCCAGAAATAAACTTTTCATATCAACTTCATCTTTTTTTAGCATTCTACTCATTAAAACCTACACATATGCACAAATCAGAATATTAGGTCATAAGATCAACATATTTTCATGATCTAAACATTCACATCATTAAATACATACAAACCCTATGCATCTTAATCCATCCTTTCATTAATACTCATCATCCTTCATGCTAGTTACCTCTAAATCAACATTCACACGTAACCCTTACTATATTCCTATGAAACAACTAGAAGAAGAACCAAGGAGTCCTACATATTTTCCAAGCTTTCTCTGCAGATTTCTATCAATGAGAAGATCACTAAGTCTCCAACATTCTTATTCTTTAGCCTTTCTTCCTCCTCTTCTCCTTTCCTTAGCCTTTCTTTCTCCTCTTCCCTTCTCTTCTTCAGCAGCACCGAAATTTCTCAGATCTGAGTTTTTCCCCACCTTTAGTTGTGTTCTCCAAAGCAAGGACGTTTTCTTCCCCATGCCCTCCTATATGGAAGGACGTTGATGGAGTTAAGTAACTCTCACTCTTCCATTCGGTTACTTGAAGTTCAAATAAATGGAAAAGGCTAAATTGCCCTTACCTCAACCCATGGGCCATACGGCTAGCTCAAGCCCATGCTCCCATACTAGGCCCAAGCCCAAACTCCTGAAGTCATTAAAATCACATACATATCCCAACACTTTCCTTTAATTACATAGAAGTCCTAAATTGCTAATCTTATTACAATTAAGTCCTATTCTACAAATTAAGACCTATGGTCCATTATAATTCCTCTCAAGGATTAATAACTATTAAATCATGTTAATTATAATTTAGGGTCAGGGTAACTACAATCTACCTCCCTTAAAAGAAATTTAGTCCCCAAATTGACATACCTTAATTCGTGAACAAGGATGGATATCGCTTATGAATTTCAAACTCTAGCTCCCAAGATGCTTTAGATTCATTATGATGATTCCATTACACTTTCACAAGTGGGATAGTCTGCATCCTCAATATCTATTCCTTCCGATCCATAATCCTCACTGGCGACTCTGCATAAGGCACATCCTCTTGGAGTGGTAGTTCTTTCCAATCTATAACATGTGATGGGCCCGGTTCATACTTCCTTAACATAGAGAAATGGAAAACATTATGGACTGCACCAATCTGAGGTGGTAGTGCAAGATGATAGGCAACACTACCCAGGCATTCTAATATCTCGAATAGTTTAATGAAACGCGATACAAGCTTTCCTTTCTTGCCAAACCTCACGACACCTTTCATTGGCGAGACCTTCAGAAACACATGATCGCCAACGCTAAACTCTAGATCCCATCTTCTACGATCTGCGTAGCTCTCTTGACAACTTTGAGTTGCTAGTAATCGTTCTCGAATGATTTTCACTTTTTCTGTAATTTCTTGGATGACCTTCGGTCCAAGAACACTACTCTCCCCCACATTTTTCCAACAGACAAGAGATCTACATGGCCTTTCGTAAAGTGCCTGAATTAGAGCCATGCTGATGCTCGATTGATAACTGTTGTTCTACAAAATTTCAGCCAAAGGGAGATGATCACTCCAACTTCCTTTAAAATCCAGCACACAAGCTCTAAGCATATCCTCAAGTATTTGATTAACCCTCTTCATGTGTCCATCTGTCTGTGGGTGGAAGGCGGTACAGGAATCTAGCTGTGTAACTAAGGCCTTCGGTAAACTCGCCCAAAATTCATATGTGAACCTCGTATCTCGATTAGAGACCATACTTGCCATTACCCCGTGTAATCTTATTATCTCCTGAATGTACAGCCGTGCCAAATCATTTTTAGATGTTGCAACCTGTACTAGTAAAAAGTGAGCCGACTTGGTCAGCCTATCCATACTCACCCATATAGAATCATTCTCGGTATTATGCTTAGGAAACCCACGATGAAGTCCATGGTTGCATGCTCCCACTTTCGTTATGAGATAGGCAATGGATTGCAAACCGGCTGTCCTCATATGTTCTTTCTTAACTTGCTGACAAGTAAGGCACCGTGCCACGAATTGAGCTATACTTCTCTTCATACCCGAACAACAATACACTTTCCTTAAGTCACGGTACATATTAGTACTTCTCGGATGAATTGTGTATTGAGACTTGTGAGCCTCCTTTAAAATCTCATTCTAAATAGACACATCACTGTGAACACAAAGTCTATCCCTGAATCTGATCACACCATCAGTCTGTACTAACTAGTCAGGCTTCGTCTCATCATCTTCCAATAATTGTAAATCCTGATCCGATTTTTGTCCCTCTGAAATTCTGTCCAACAAGGATGGTCTAGTTACTAGACTAAATAGTAGCTCGTCACTCTTCCTCCCAGCAGATCTAATGTTCAAAGCACTGAAAGCTTCTACTAGTCTCTGCTTCTGCCTCATCAAACAGGCTAATGTACTCCGAGGCTTCCTGCTGAAGGCATCTGCGACCATATTTTCTTTCCCCAGATGATATTGAAGCGTAGCCATGTTGTTGTGCACCAATTCCATTCATCTCCATATCCTTATCTTTCTGAGTAAATAGATACTTCAAACTCTTTTGACCAGTGAAGAGTTTGCAATCTTCTTCATATAGATAGTGTTTCCACAATGCAAATACCACATCGGCTAGCTCCAAGTCATGAGTAGGGTAATTGCACTCATGAACCTCAAGTTTCCTAGATGCATAGGATACCACTTGTCCTTCTTGCATTAGCACACACCCCGAACCCATTAATGACACATCTGTATAAAATGATAACTTCTTCCCGTTGACCGGAATGACTAGCACAGGGGCTGAAGTCAACTTCTTCTTTAGTTCCCCAAAAGCAACCTCGTATCAGTCATCCAAACAAAAATTGACATCTTTCTTCGTTAGGTTAGTTAGTGGTGCAGAAATCTTAGAGAATCCTTTAATGAATCTTCTATAATACCCTACTAATCCCAAGAAGCTTTGAATCTTGGCCGCATTGTTAGGTCTCTCCCAATTCAACACTGCATCGACCTAGAATGTAATACCCCATATTTTTGAAAGGGCAAAAATTGTAATTTCCCGTATAATTTTCAGGTCGGGTCGGATTAGAGCCGGACCGGGTCGTATGAGATGAAATAAGGACGGCATGTCTCAGTAAGTGTGAAATTAAATTTTTATAATTATATAAATTAATGGTGTGTTAGTGTAATACCTAAATAAATTTTAAATGT
>JAUPMG010084528.1:0-12742 GCA_031762675.1 Pachysandra terminalis | reverse complement strand
ATATATATATATATATATATATATATATATATATATTCAAATCATAGTCTGTACCAATTGGCTAATACGTAGTCAAGAGCATTATTTGACTAGATACTTTTATCTGCCACACCAACAAAGCCATAGTGAAGAACGCACAAATCCAAAGATTACTGGTGTAACTTCACATAATAATTCACGGTCAGAAATATTCTCAGGAACTGTAATTTGCAGTCAATATTATAAGAAGCCAAAACATAGAACCGTCTTACACAAAAGAAACCATAAAAAATCATAAGAGCGTACATGCAATATCCTCTTGAACCAGATGAATTTCTTAAGAATTCGGTGAAGTGTGCAACTCCTCGATGAGAGCACTGATCCCCAATGCCTGCCACAAAATAAACATTCCAACAGAAGTATGATTCAATATTTCCAAGAGATAACCTAATGCGGTTGATAATCAAGGGGTGATGAAAAATTGATAAAGAAAACAAATCAGGTTTTAGAAATTCCTAGAGATAGGTTATCAAGCTATTTCGAACATTAAATTTTACAAAACTTACATCTTCAGCTAATACTAATATAATACAATTTTATATAATTTTGATAAAACTTAAACAGTAACATATACTAAACAGGAATTTAATGCAATCAATTTACTCGTATGCGATTTTGTCTTTGTCCAAAGAAAGCTTCAATTTGTTTTTGCCCAAAGCAAACATAAAATTTCGACTAAATACACAATATTTCCTACAAGATTTCTCACAGAATTCCCCCTTTTTCTCAAAACTTCCTAAAAAGTTCCCTATTTTGAAGGTGTGAAATTCCGATGAACTTGAAATTTATAACTTTGGGCCAAAATTCATTTGTAGTCCGCAATTGAGACAAAAATACTGATTATCTAATGAAGGCTCTATACTAACAAGCTGTTGGATTGTTAAGTTTGGATACATATACTATCAAATACATAATTTTTTTTTATATATGTGTTTTTGTATTAATCTATTTGTCTAGTTTCCTAAGGTGAAAAAGTGGAAGAGCACTTTTGATGAAATGAAAATGGTGCTTCCTCTTATTATGGCTCTTTTTTTATTTTTATTTTTATTTTTTGGGACAAATCTCATCATGGCTTTATACGTTGCCATCTTGTTTAGACCAAATGGAGAGCTATAAAAATTGCAAACCCTTTAGCAGTCTTGTTATTGGTAAAATAGATTTTTGTTTAGCAAGGGTATTTTGGTCTACCTCACCAGGTTTAGTTGCTCTAGAAACACGGCTTTTTCTGCCACATGAAGCAATGATGTGGCAAATCAAGACCTTACACCTGACAGGGGTGGGGTGTCTTTGGATAGGCCGCTTAGACAATAGCCCAACCCACAAAAACCCTCTTAATACTTGTTTAACATGTTTTGTCACGTGTAGCAGCAGCCCTCAAATTTTTAATATTTATTTAGTTTGATACAAGAAACATGTTAGATTTAGGAGATGCCATTTTGTCATGTGGAAAAACTTTGGGGACTGAAACATAGTATGTGAGATGGGAGTTACATGGAAATACATGTGGACAAGTGGGGTTTCCCAAATAAGCTGCCATGTGTGAGATCCATTTCTCACCAGGTTTCTAAGTATGGATCATTTCACCAGAAAATGCTCATCTCTTTAAAATAAATAAAAAAATAAAGGGAGAATCCTATATTCATGAAGAGTATAGAAGGCCAGCGTACAAAATATTAGCTAGTTAAGGATACACAAACAAGGGTTGGAAATAGGGGCAGGCCATAATTGGGTTGGGTTGAGCATGGAATATCAGAGAGGCTAGGAAAGCCAACCCGACCTGTTCATTAGTTGAGAAAGTTTGGGGTGAATTAAGGGTATTAGTTTTAATACCCAATGCCATGTTACCAAACCTAACAAAACATTACGAATGCAGAGTAGAGATGAGGGTTAGTGATGCAAAAGAGAAAAGAAAAAAAAAATATTATGTTGGGCTGTAAACCGACACAGAAACTCCAACTTTCTTGTGCTATTGCATGTTTTAGGTTTTCCAGTAAATCTCAAGTCTATTTTGAGAACTTTCTTTGTCCGAGGGCTTTTGTCATTTTATCTATGAACCTCACTTAAATTCTGTCTGGAACATGTGGGGATTCTCTTGTCATTTGTTTATATGTGCGTTTCATATTACTTGTTTAAGATGCTTTGGGAATGCTTTAGGAATTTTGGTGTTTCTTGTAAAAGGGGTTTCAAGTGGGTATTTTAAGGGTCGAAAACTTTGCAAGAAATTGTTTCACATTAATTTGATATTTCATAGAGAACAAGACTCTCCTCCAGCTAAGATTTGAGATTGGAGTGATTCTCACTCCGAGATGTTCCAACCCCTTGTCACTACGATTTGCATGAGAGGAGCTGTTTTTTCCTTTAAAACAGAAACTATTGATCATTTTTTACAAAACATTTTTTATCGAGTACTTGTTGTGGCTAGTCCAACTGCTCTATGCAGCATGTTAGCCCAAGACGAATTCCATTTCTTTGCTACTGTCACAATCCAACAGATATGGATAAGGTACTTCTTCATTTTGTTTGGATTTAAGGTAGTGTGACTACGAGTTTGAAAGGTTATTTTCTATATTAGCAATCTAGTTTTTTCTTTCAATTCAACTTGTTGTTCTTGCCCCTTAAAACACATGAAAGTGGTATCAAAGCATGCTCGTTCCTTGTAGGCATAAATGCAGATACCTTTACCATTTCTTTTGATTGAGAAATCATCCTAATTATGGCTGCAAGAGTTGTACATGGAAATCGAGGCTGAGGAGGCATAAATGCAGTGACTTATGAGATGTCTCATAGCAAATCCAGCAACTTGTGCAGATGATTATGTGTGCGCAGCTACCAATCATCATAACGGTAGTGATAGAGATTCTGATTGCGTGGAGGCAGTGAATGAAAGTGATCCGTTGTTTGAGAGGGAAAATGAGAATTCTATTGATGAAACTAAAACAGAAACTAATAGGTCTATAATACGCAATGAGAGACAACAATGATGGGAAGATTGCATTGTACATGCTCTACAGAATACTAAAAGGTACAGTGTACAAGTTATGTTTCAGAATTTGATGTTAAAATGGAGGATGAAGAATTTTTGGACTAGTTGGACAACATAAAATTTATTTGATTGGAAAGAAGTTCCAGAAGAGACAAAGGTGAAACTTTTCTGTGCATAGTCAAGAGAACCAGAATCTACAAAATGAAAGTGTTCACAAAACAATTACGAAATAAGGGAAAGGGGAAGGTAAGAAGATAGAACAAAATGAAAGAGAAGTTGAAGGTTCAATTTCTTCCTTGGAACTATGAGCAATATATAATCTGTGGCAACGTGATAAGATTGTGAAAGAATACAATCAAGAGCTCCATACTTTCAGTAAGAAGCATCTCATCCAAGAGTAGCCTATGTGAATGATCTGCGGTTGCTAAAGCAGGATGAGGTGAGACATCGCGCCTCTACAAAGTAACACATATCAGCTTGCACTATAACTGGAAGCTAAACTCAACCGCGGTGTTCCTAAAAAGCTTGGAATTGATCACAGTAGAGGTGCCACTTCTAGCCCCAGAAACAATGTCAACCGAAATGGATGACCAGCATCCCTTCCAAATCCTAACTAATGGAACTCCTTTTCTTTTTTCTTTTTTTTTCTACGGACTCGAGTGTATAATTATGTCCAACTGGGGGGTTGGGAACTTTGGTGATCAATTACAAAACTCTTGCAAGATCAAAACCACTATCACAACAGCTTTAACTACATAATTTTGAATAATCGAAGAAATCTTCCATGCATGAGCTCAATTTAAAAGAAACACCTACGATCGCACAAACAACAGGTTCAACTGTACATAATTCAACCTACCCGGTGAAAATTCCCTCTCAGAGATAAGCAAAAATTATATTGTCAAAACAAACAAGGATCATATTAACTAACAACATCGAAATTCGAAAAACGGGAGATGAAGATTCATACCGTGTAACACGATAAAGGGAATAGAATGCGAAACCGGGATGCAAATGAAGGCGAAGACCAAGAAACTTGAGATGACCAGTAGTGGAATAGCAGCCATTGACCGTTGCAGAAATTAAGGCTCAGTTCGTCAGATTTGCGGTCTTACAGTGATTCTAGGGTTCCGATTCCTCCAAGAACTTTTGCAAATCGCTCTTCGGGATCTTTTACGACGACACAGGAACCATGGAGAGAGAATAATTGATTCTAATTTACAACACTGACCAGTTCGATTTACTGCTTTTGTTCTTCATTTATTTCTTGCTTTTGTAACATTTGCCAAATAGATTATTAGATCATCAGTTGACTGTTAGTTAATTCTATAACGGCTAATAAACCTTGATTTTTCTAAGAATTACGGTAGCAACCCTCAGGCTGCGTTTGGTGAGCTCGATCTGTGTTTTTTTTTTGGTAACGTAGCTCAATCTGTGTCAAAGGAAAAAGAAAGTGAAAATAACTAACTTGTATGAAAATCATGTAAGTGTGTATTTGGTTATCAAGAACATTATAAGAATTCTGACATACTTTCTAATTCTGCACTTATAAGATAAGTCATATTTATGTTATGTCAAACTGACTTTGGTTTGGTTTTGGTTCGATTTTTAATTTTTTTAAGTTTCAAAAAAATTACATTCAATTAAATTTTATTTAAATTTAAAAATAATAATAATAAATTTTTATGAGTCCCACTTCTTTTGGTTTTAATGTAGAACAACTAAATCTTTTTTTCTTTTATCATTTTAGTATTGATAAATACTATTGCTTCATTCTATTTATTACTATTTCTCTCTCTTTTTTTTCTTTTTCAGCAATAGTATTTATCAATACTAATAGGCTGCTGGTAAACTTGCCAAAGCGTTGGATTAGGAGGGCTATCGCATGACAATGGTATACAATTTCCATTCTCACATTTATCCTCTTCTTTCTCTCATTGTTTCTTTTGAGTCATTTTATTATTAAGGTTTTTTTTTTTGCTTACTGTAATTCTGTAATTTTTATCTTGCCTTTAGTTCCATTCTCACATTTCCTTATTTTTTTTTTTAAATTCTTCTCTTTCTCTCACAATTTATGTTGAGTCATTCTATTATGTTCTAATCACCATTCACGGATATAGATTATCTTGTATTAATGCTAGTAATATACTCTATGATAATAGTAGATTTTGTTAAGTTATTGGCATTTTGTGGCAATAATATTCATGGCTCAAGCTAAGATCCACGTGTTTTCCAATAAACAGATTTGATTTGGTTTCTAATTTGTTGAGCAAGAAATCTGTTACGAGTCACATCAACAGTTGGCAATTTGTTCATTAAGGTCAAGAACACTTTCTAATTAAGATTGGATTCCTTCTCAACCTAATTAGAGTAGCTTCTATTCTTGCAAATACAATGAAGTTAAATTAGTCGTTGGAGTTGCCTATTTTAGAGTTGATTTGATTGAAGATTTGATTATCTCTTAAGAGATTAGAGACATTTCTAAAAACAGGGGAAGAAGCTTCTAAAATAGAGGATGAGATTTTGCGGTTGATAATAGAATATTTTTTGAGATTTTGTACAGCTGTTCAAACAGAAAAAGATTTATAATCAACGTTGAACTCATTCAATACAATTAGATCTGTTTCCCAAATACAATAAGAATTTGATTAACTGAGGAGATTAAGATGGGATGGGAAGATTTGATATCTCAGAAGATTTGATTAGTTCTAAAAACAAACAAGGAGATTCTGCTTTGAAACTAGAATCAGATCTGAAGCAATCTCTCGTTTTAGTAGTTGTTGCAACAATTGTTACAACATCCCATGTTTAATACTGATCCGAGATTTGAAGCAGATTTTCTGTGGGCTCTATATAAAGATTTGGACAGATACGAGTTTAGCAACTTCTCAGAGTTCAAGTTCATCATTCTTGAGTTGTTCAAGGTTTCAGTTCTTCGGGAGAAGAACTTTGTGTCTTCGGGAGAAGACAGTTTGCAGAATGAAGGGAGTTCATCTATGCAGACAATAAAGACAAGTGGTGCTCGCTGAATAAGTCCAGAAGATGATTCAACACGGCGGTGACAGAAATTAAGAGAGAGTCTTTATTTTGTGTAAGTTTCGATTGGTGTTTCTAATCTTTTGATCTTAGTGGATTGTTCAATATCTGGGCGTGGCCCCGAGGAGTAGGATGAAACCGAACCTCGTAAAAATTACTTTTGTTGTTTACTTTATTATGCTTTAGATGATCTCAATTAATCTAATAATTTACAACAATTGGATTAATTGTTAAAACCGGATCTAACAGATTATATGTCGTATTAATGGAATTAAGCTTTGGATTGATCTCCTATATTGGAATGTAAAACATGTTTTATGTAATTCATGATTTGGGAGTTCTTGATCTCCAATCGATTTCAATGATTTATGTTATAACGGATTTTAATTGGTCATAGTCTGAATATGAGGTTAGAGCAATTGTTTAATTTCTAAAACAATTGCAACATTGATATGATTTAAGGACTTCTTCTTGTCTTATTGGAGTCATGCGGCATTGCAAGCAATATCGATTGTCAATCACAATCAAGTAGGGCACAAGAAGTATCTGGATAGGCCTGTCAACGGGTCGGATTCGAACCGGATCGCAACTGATCCGAGTTCGATCCGATAGAGAAATCCGAAAATCTGAATCCGAATCCGATCCGAAATCCGACGGATCATGACATAGGTGATCCGAATTCGATCCGATAGTGAAATCGGAATATCCGAATCCAATCCGATAACTTTTAAATTGTGTATATATACATATACATATATATATTATAATCGGACCGGATCGGATCAATACATATCCGAGTTCGATCCGATTATTAATCGGATCGGATCGGATCACTAAAATCCTCTACCGAATCCGGCTTTATCGGATCGGATCCGGATCATGATCCGGTCAGTTGACAGGCCTATATGTGGATCATGAGTGCAATAAATATGAGATTTCATTTTAACATTGACTACATTATAACATTGATGTTTTGATCATTAAGGATAAACGATAAATAATGGATCAGCACAGATATTGAGGAATCTGTGGAACCATTGTGAGTTGCTCCTTTCTTCAACAAAATTCAATAAATATGCATTGTCTCATTTAATATAAAAATTAATTTTATTTAGTACAAAATAATTTTGCATTAATACCATTCACTTTTGTTTTCTTTTTCACCATAAATTTTAATAACGAAGCTTCCCGTGTAAAATGAACAAAAATCAAAATTTAACTTTAATCTTCCAATCGTAAAATTTTTTTAGTAATCGTTTAATTTATCAGACTATTTCTGCAGCTGGTCCTGGACCAAGCATGCACTCCCTGCCAATGGACTTTGTAGCTATCGAAATAGCATCTCTTGTTGCACAGTCCAATACATGATGGCAAGACTTGGTTGCATTAAGGATGATGTGAGAATAATGTTTTATATTTCTTTTCTTAATAACATTACAAGGCTACTAATAAAAATAAAATTTTATTAATTATATTGTAAAGCACTATATAACATAAGCCAAAACAAGTATGTTTTGAAACAACAATAAAAATAACAATATATATATAAAATGGGTTATTCATTAAAATATATTTTTTTATTAAATTATAGATTATGCTTAAAAATAAATATATTATATTATTTGTCCAGCAGAATCACTGTGAGAAAAATAATTTCTCCAGCAGAATGGGGTTTAAATCCCAATGCAACCAAAAGGTTAGTAAGCAATAATTGAGGTTGATTTAACTTTAGTGTGAGTAATATCACAACTTCCAGTTTCAATGAGGATTGCCTCATAAGCATCTCTGGTTCTTCCAGCAGAGCTAACAAAATATTGATCATTTAAGTAGCGAGTTATTAACTCCCAAGGCTCATTAGCCCATTGTTCATTCCCTTCATTAAGATGAAGAATTAAGGAAGACACATTGGTCTTCTGTAGGAATTTAGGAATAGGAGTTTCTAATGCCTCCTTTACAGTCTTATTAAACTGTGATTGTTCACCAGTTAGACTGTGATTGTTCACCAGTTCTATAATTGGCGGATTCATGGAAAGACGATTTTTGCTTTCCTCGGCCTCGAGAGGAATTTCCTCCTCGAGTAGGATATTGCCTACTCATTGCCCTGCAAAAACTCACGAGTAAGGAAGTCGAGTAGGGAATTAGATTCTCCCTTAATATATTAAATAGTAAAATCAAAATTTGATAATTGAGCCTGTCAACCAGCAAATATTTGTTTTGAGACAATATTTTTTGTATCTTTTTCCAATATTTGTTTGGCAGAACTACAATCAATTCTCAATAAAAATTGTTGATTAAGTAAATCATCTTGAAATTTCAAAATACATTTCACAATTGATAATACTTCTTTTTTCACAGTTGAATAATTTAGTTGTGCATTTTTCCAAGTTCCACTTGTAAACATGATAAGTTCTTCTTTATTTGAAGAATGATTTAATTGTTTCATAACCAATATTAGAGGCATATGTCTCAACAATTTTAAACCAAGTATTATTGGCTAATGCTAAACAGGGAAGTTGCTTAGCTTTAATTTTGATTTTTTTAACAGCTTGAGTATGTTCAATTGTCCAATGTGGAGGATTTTGCTTTAACCTTGCATACAAAATTGCTGTGTCTTGTGCAAGATTACGATAATAATCTGAAATATAACTCAGACTACCTAAAAATCTTTGTAATTGTGTTTTATCTTTAATTTCAACTGAAAATTTAAATGCAAATTCAGTAGATCTATCAATGGGTATAATTTTTCCATTACAAATATTATGTCCAAGAAATCGAACATTAGTTTGAAATAATTTCATTTTTGGTGCTGAAAGAACTAAACCATTTCTTTTAATAACATCTTTAAAGATATTAAGATGTTTGAAATGCTGATCAATTGATTTTGAAAAAATTAAGATATCATCAATATAAACAATTGAAAATTGGGAATATGGAATGAATATTTCATTCATAATATTCTGAAATTCAGATGGAGCATTTTTTAAACCAAATGTCATAACATTCCATTGATAGTGACCAAATGGCACAATAAATGCAATTTTATATCTGTCTTCATGTGTGATTTGAATTTGCCAATATCCTGATTTTAAATCAAATTTAGAAAAGATTTCAGCTGATTGCAGCCTATCTAATAAATCTTTTTTTTTTTGGAATTGGATATCTTATCCATTGAAAAACATCATTAATTACTAATCTTGGAGCACCTCTTTCTTTTTCTGCATTTTTATTTACATAAAACGCAGTACAACTCCAAGGAGATTGACTTTTAGTAATTAATGTTTTATCCAATAATGATTGGATTTCCTCTTTACAAAGTTCTAGATAGTCAGATTTCATTTGACTTGGTTTAGCCTTTGTAGGAATTTGTTTTTCATTAAAACCTTGAATATAAGGTAAAGCAACAATATGCTTTTTTTAATCCCAAAAAGCATTTGGAATATCACTGCATATTTCAGAAATAAATTTATTTTTAAGTTGTTCAATTTGCACAGAAGATTGATTAATTTTGTCTTGAATTGTTAAACACACAATTTCTTTTTGTAAGAACAAAATTTGTTTTTCTTTCGCATTAAGAAGCGAATTAATCATTTTTTCAATTGGAAGAGTTATAAACTCAAAGATAATTTCTTTTTCTTGTAACTTGGTAAAAATACCTTGAGATGTAATTTTCTCAATAGGCATGATTTTTGCCAAGAAAGGAGTTCCAAGAATGATTTCTTGAGACATATTTTTAATTAATAAGAAAGTAGATGGTAAACAAATACCTTCTTTGCATATATAAACATTTGATAATTTATATTTAATATGCATTTTACTATCACTAGCATTTGTTAAACTTTGGGTAGTTTTTCAAAATATTGAGTGAGTACGAGACCTTCTTGAATGCAATTTAGGTAAGCACCACTATCAACAAAAGTAAGAATATTAGATAATGTATATTCCCCATTAATATATACCATTTTTGAAATGTGATTTGATTCATTATCAGCAAATACATTACAGATTATGCTTAAAAATAAAAATATTATATTATTTGTTTAACTAATTATTATGTTTTACTATTTTGATAATATAATAAGTATTAAAATATATTTGTTAACTAATAGTTTTGAAGAAATATCCCATATACAACTTAGTTAGAACCAATTGGTTTTGCTCATTTCTATGTATACTTGTACTATTCATTTTAAAATAAAATTTTATTTCCATGTTCAAAATTAAAGTTTATTTTATCTATTCAATTTATTATTCATTTAAATAAAATTTAATTCAAATTTTTGAAATCACGTGCAAGGCACGTGCATTATTACTAGCATATATATAAATATATATACATGTCAATCATTATAAATGTGGGTTTTTGAGAAGGGCAATTTTGAGAGAAAACTAAAAATTGTTTCTCGACACAAAAAGGCCTTTTTTTTCTTAAGAAATTAGTGGAGCCCACAAAATTTTCATTTTCCTACTAACCAAACGGTCAAAGGAAAAAGAAACTTTTCTTTTTCTTTTAACGCACTTTGACGCTAACCAAACACAACCTCGGCGTTCAAAAACGGACAAGATCGGAGAAATCAGACCTTGAACCATATACCTCGTGGTTTGGTGCATTCTCTTTTGAAAATGAAAAAAACCTTTTAGTCATTTAATTTTAAAAGAATTGAATTTGCTTAGAAATTCCGCTTAATTTTTTTTTTTAGGTAATTAAAAAAATCCGTTTAATAATATTTGTAAGGTCTCTAAACTTTCTCTATAGTTGATTAGATTGAACCAAACCGGCCTTCTAAATGTTGGATGTGCAGTTCCATTTTCAAACTTGGTACCTTTAAAAGGAGTTTTCCTATTGTGGGAAGCATACATTTAAAAGCCCTTCTTTTAAGTGTCATGGGTGCATCTTTATAGTGTGAGTGCATCCGTCATTGTAAATCGCTAGAAGTGCAATTTGGGTCGGGTTAACCCGAACCCAAATGACTCAACTCGATTTTGGGTCAGTTTGGATTAGGTTTTACATTACTTTGGATAGGTTTTGGGTTACAAAATCCATCTCGAATTAATTTGGTTCAGTTTTGGGTTAGGGTCGGTTTGGATTGGGTTTTACATTACTTTGGGTTGGTTTTGGGCTAAAAAAATCCAACCTGAATCAATTCGGTTCTGTTTTGGGTTGGGGCTTCGGGTAAACCGACCCAACCCAAAACCCAAACTGAACTAACCCAATTACTAATACACTTATCATATATATATTTGATTAGGTATGTAAATTTTAGAATTTAGGGGTTTGTAAAAACCCCTCTTAACTTATTTTTAAATAAGCCACTTGCTATAAAAGCCAAGGGGTTTATTCGACATCAATATTTGACAATCTTCCATATTGACATCAATATTTGACAATCTTCAATCTTCACGAAGAGAAATGGATTTTCTCTACAAATTTCACACTTCATAATACTCTTCGCTTCTCAGTTCGACAGCGACGACAACAACAATGTTAATGCTTCATTCAGGTAGGTAGGTCTCTCTCTCTCTCTCTCTCACACACACACACACACAATTCGAATCCGAGATATATGATCTCGAGGACTCTAAGGCTTGATCTTCAAATCCAAACCCCCCCTTGGATATGGAAACCAACCTCAATCCAACATAATAACATTCAACATAAAAGCCAAAGCTAATCAAAATCCAATAATTCATAAAACTAATAAACATTTATTACATCAATGTCTTTGATCCAAAACTAAAATCAAAGAAATCCAAGTACTCCTAACCTATTACAACTCAAATAACTAAAATCTGGCAAACAGAAAACAAAAACTAAGCAATATCATTCCGCCTCGTATCTTTCGCTCCCATTCATTTTTTTAACCAGTCAGACGGACAGCACTCATAGGTGTAAGCTTTTAAGGTCCAGCAGGAAACAATAGGTCTTATGTCTCACATTATCAACAGTAATTCCATTTACATAAATTCATGCTTGTAAATTATTAACACGCTTTCCATTTCATCCTTAACAATCATAAACACTAAATCACAGCATAATTTCTAATGTATATTCAATAATTATAATCAATTAATCATAAACATTACCTCATGACCCAAGTCTTAGTATATCATCCAAATCAATACATGAGTATTAAAAATTGCAAGTGAAAACGAAGAATATTAAGAAAATACAGCAAACATAATGAATGATTGTAACGACCCGAACCGGAAATTCCCGATTACATAGGTTTTCCAGTCCAAGTGTAACCTTCACCCCGTATCTCTACGAGAGTGGTTACCCAAATTTAATCATAAGCGGAAGTCCTGAGCAGTTCTAGTAAGTTATAAGTAACTAAAAACGCCTAGAATAAAAATCTATGTATTTTAGGTATCAAAGTCTAGCCCTACACTAATTTCACGTACATCTAGCAGAGTGCGCTACCCAATCCATGTCAGCTCTCTTAGTTTTCTTCTATCTTCTGAAATCTGAAAAAAAAATTATAAACAACGTGAGTAAACCTAAATTAATATGCATTCGCTCATGTTGTCCTATTATGGGCCGTGTGATAGTGATCAATAGTAGTATACAGATATGTGCATGTGGTGAACAGTTGTGGCAACCAAGATATTAAAAGTATGTAAATTTAGCTCTCCCAACCTCACGAGGTATTCCTAAATAGTCAAATGAACTTACACTAACCTAAACTA
>JAUPMG010084510.1:0-12743 GCA_031762675.1 Pachysandra terminalis | reverse complement strand
ATTCAAACGGGTCGGATTGTGAATAGTTTTAGCAGCGGGGGCAATCTGGGACTTTGGCTCATATCTTTTCCGATTGGTTACGTATATGGGCTCTATTAAAGGGCTTTTGTTAATGAGATCGAGGCAGATGTTTTAAGTCTTTACTTATAATTTATTTATTATATTAATAATTTATTTCCTATTTAAGTATCTAATTACGGTTCCGCGAACTGGCTGACACCCCAACTCGTTAAATCTTATTGAGTTGGTACAGCACCCTGAGGTCAAGGTCTTATTGGTCGTTAGTCGAGGTTACGGGTGAGGTCAAACCTAATTATTTAAGTTAATTAGGTTTCCAATCTTAATTAGTCTTGGGTCTGGGATCGGGTCGTTACAATATTTCAGGTTCCAGGAGCTTAGTCTCGAAGAGAGAGACCTGGATTGGGTAGAGAACTCTGGTAGAATGCTAGTATCAATCTAGAAGTAGAATTTTATTCTCTTAGACTTCATTAGACTTAGTTTTGGTATTATTAGTTAATTATATCTTACTAGATTTGTTTTAGTCTTCCACTTATGTTTTGACCATGTTGATCCACTCCCATAGATATATGGGGTGAGAGGTTGTGAATCAATCAGGAATCTCAGAAATTGAAATTTTCTGGTTGGTTCGTGACCAAAATGGTATTAGAGCCTAAGTTCTTCTAAGAATTAAGTAACTAGCTTAGAGTTTTGTATAGGACTTCAGGTTAAGACCCGATAGGTAACGTCCACTTAGGTTGAAAAAGGGATAAGGGGATTTAGTACTAGTAGGATGTGAGATGGTAAGGTACATATAATTGTTGGTTGTGCACCCTAGCCAGTACTCCGAATGGACAATCAGGAATAACAACCCTACTATTCCTGAGAGTTATGAAATAGCGGCTACTAGGGTGAAGTCTTAGTTGAGTATTGGATTATCATGTTTTATAGGATATGATGTCTGAGACTTATCGATGTTGATTGAATTAATTTAAAATTACTAAGAACACCAATGCTGAAAATTTTCCAAATTTCAAACTCAATGTACTTGCAAATGCATTGGGATGAGATGTTTGAGGAATTTACAGAAATTGGATCTTTATATTTAAATAAGAAGATTAATAAATTATAATTAATTATATCTCACCAAATTACTATAGTAATAATAATATTTATTTTGTATTAGTTCTGCTGTTTTGGATCTAAGCCTAGGAAGGAACTATTCATGCCAGACCTAGGCCAGGACCAACATCTGATTTAACTTCTTTAAAAATTTCATGTTTCGAGTGATTTAATGTGATGATTTGGCTTCTAAAATTTTAATAAAATGTTCATTTAAAAAATTTTAAGTTTTGACCTCTGGTTGGCTTTGGCAATCTGCTCGGCGACCTGTTCGGATCGCCGAAAGTCAGGCCGAAGCCCTAGCCGAGTTCTATTTAATGTGTTTTTGGTGCTTTTTCTTCATTTCTTCTTCTCCTTCCAACCCTTTCCTTCGTAAATCCAGCCCTCCAAGCTCCATTCCAATCAAGGTAAAATTTCTTCCTTCCCCATTTCCTTTGTTTTGTTGAAATCTAGTGAATTCTCAAACCCTAGACTCTTTCCCTTTCCACATCTTTTCTCTAAACCCTAGAACAATCATGCCTAGAGGACAAAAAACCAAGAAGCCCTCCAAGAAAACCAAATCCCCTCGAGGATCCACCTTTAGAAGAGATCACTCACTTGACCCATATGAAGTGGAAGATATTGAGTCTCCCTTTGACCCAGAACTTGAACCCCAAGCCTCTCTCCTTGAGTTTTCGGACAAGAAGATAGTCATGGAGAGACCCACCTTGGATACCCACGTGGAATCTTACGGTGTCCCTTCCCTCCTTAGAGCCGTAGGTTGGGAACCTCTCTTGCACTGGGGCGGACAGGCCTCTGAGACCCTTGCCCGGACCATGTACGGGTATATCACTGTGACCGACCTTGAGACCTCTTCCATTACTTTCGTCACTCCCAGTGGACCCCTCATCCTTGGCCTCCAGCTCGTCTCCTCTCTCATAAATGTTCCCATGAACAATGTGCTTAGCACCATTCTTGACCTTTCTTTTTCTGAACGCCCTGCTGTGACCCGAGATCTATGTGGCTACAATGCCAAATGGAAGAATGACAACTCCCTTGCTGCCACTAAAATTTTCCCTGCCTATCAGATCCTTCACACCATTTTCCTTCGTGGTGTTTACCCCCACTCCGACAACACCAATGAGCTCATACCATTCATGGTTCGAGTACTCCACATGGTGGTTACTGGCCAGAGTCTTTGTCTTCCCTCCTTGGTGATTGGTCACATCATCCGATTTGTCTAGTACACTTGGAAGGTTTTCTTGCCCTTTCCTTGCTTGGTGTGCGCGGTGGCCAGACACTGGGGGATTGTGTTGGGCTATCCCGAGAAGGTCTTGATAGAGAAACCCTTCACCTTCAAGAATCTTGCTTTTATGGGTTTCCCTCGCTACGCGGATTAGCTTCAGGAGCCGTAGCACCATCCGGAGGAGGAGCAGTAGCAGGACCAGGCAGATCAGCCTCACCAAGCTTCCACCTCAGCCGCACGAGGACCAGACTTCGTTCACAGACGCGAACCTTCTATTAAGGCCCAGCTAGCTCCTGGAGAGGGCGAACTCGAGAGCACACCAACGAACGAGGACAGAGATAACCACGTAACTTCATCGAAACATGAGGTAGATGTCCAGTCTGCCGAAGACCGTGGACACCACTCTCCGGTTCTTCCAGGATATGTTCAGTTGCAGTCAGTCGACCGATGCTGTGCCCATCTCCAGTATGGCACCACCACCACTTCCAGAGGATCAGCCCTAGATGTGTTTTTCCTGTTTTTTATAATAGTGTAGAATCCTTGTTTTTGGCAGGTTTTCTTCTCGTAGTGTGTTTAATTTTCACTTTCTATATGATCTATGTATGTTTTGGCGTAGCCGTACCGGCCCCCTCCCTTTCGGTATGAATGAACTAGTGTGCTTCTACCCTTTTTGTGTTTTGGCAGTGATGATCATGAAATTGTGTTGATGCTTGTGTTCTTTTATTTTGTTCGCATGCATTTAGTCCCTTACCCTCGCCTGTAGGACTCCTTAGAGAAATTTCGGGGACAAAATTCTCTTAAGGGGGTTAGAATGTAAGAACCTGTATAATCACCCTAAATAATTAAGATTAGAACTAAGGTTTAATTGAAAATCTAGTAAAATAAATTCACTAATAGGCAAGATTAGTACTCACCTAGCCCTTAATCACATGAAGTTAAAAATACAATAGGATCAACCTTACCCACTTGAAACTAATTAGGAAAGTTAATTTATCTTAGGTAGCCAGCCTGATTAGTCAATAGTGAATTTAGCAATCAAGTAAAATAAACTAATCAGACAAGATAATAATTATATCTGATAGCCCTAGAGATCCACCTCAAACCCATCAGGAAAAGCCCTCTATCGGTAGTCGTATAGGTGTCCAGTTGAGAATTATAAGACAAAAACCCCTTTTTACCCCTACTACTGAACCTGTTCTCAACTTGACCACTAGGGCCTATAAATAGAACACTTAGCTCATATTTTCATTCTTTCTTCTTCTTCTTCTTCTTCTTCTTTTTCTTCTTCTTCTTCTCTTCTCTTTCTCTTGGAGCTTTGGGGATGGAGGAAGACCTTCAGAGACCTCAGAGACACGACGGAGCAACTTCTACGCACTCAGACGACGCCCCGAGTTGAGTATCCTTTCTTTGATGTTGTGTTTGGTTGTGTTTTAGCATTGTGATCATGGAGAAGGGTTTATTTGTTGAATGCCCACCTTCTCCTTGGGATTATTACATGATTTACATGCTTTAGATGATGGTTTAAACCCCTGACCTCCCTATTTGAGCTAAGATGTGAAAATCAAACCCCCAGGGTTATGAAATCCAAGAAAAATAAAAAGCATCATTGAACCTTCCCAAGGTTCGGCGACCTGCTCGGCACTCTGAGGAGTTCGTTGAATCTCATAGCTCATTATGGGCTCACTGGAGTGGTCGCCGAGACCTATTCGGTGAGCCTAAGAGGTCGCTGAACCCAATAATTATAGAAAATCCAAGTTTACTTTTGGTCTATCGAGACTCATCCAAACCAAACTCTGAAGTGCCAAATCATTTGGCACGTTATTGTCTTTTTCGGTGCCCCGAAGGTTTGTTGAGGACCCTGCCGAGCAGCTCCCGAGGTCCGATGTAGGAGATTTAAATGTGGGCACATGTATCTTGATCAACCTCACATGTTTAGCCTATTTTCGGAGTCAATAGACTCGCCATGCAAAGTATGACCCCCAACCCAAAGGTTAGTTTTCCCAGATTTGCTGAGCAATGGGAGATTTTGGGGAAACTTGTATGTCCCAAAACATTCCCTTTAGCTCAAAACCATCTTTATAACATGTTTAGATGCTAAGAGTAGAATTTGTGGGGTGGTAGTCCCCAAATTGGTTGGAAAGGCACTATTTGATATACTTCCTTGTATGGTTTGCTAAGATGAATGATTAGTAAGGTGTCTTTACGCCTCAAATGCATATTTATGATAATTGAAACATGTCAGGATGTTTAAGTGTGACTGATATTGGGTATGGAGCCTGTGTGTGCTCAGCTCGGCTTATCACACTCGCTTATATGGACATGTTTGCCTTAATTCCTTTTTCATATAACATTTGTGAATTATCTAGAATTATGTTGCCACTGTGGTACTTTATAGAGTAGATTATGGCATTGTTACCATATGATTTATGAATTGAATATATGTTGATGAAACATTGTGTGTTGCATTAATGAATGGACCTGAATATGGAGAATTGCATAAAGTCCTTCCGACTGTGATAGCCAAGTCTAATACCCCATATGATACCCTTGGATTTAGACTCACACCTGAGATTATTCACTTGATGGCTATTATTTTCCTATGAGAGGACCCTTTTAATTATGCACAAGCTGAGAGAGAACCCAATGAGGGTATGCCTCTACAGTCTTGAGGGATGATGTTTACCCAAGGATCCGCACGTTGGTGTAAGCTTGGAAGATTGTTAACTGTCCCAAGGATCTGCACGTTGGTGTAAGCTTGGGAGACAGTGAGACCATAATAATACCCTTTCTGTTGGATTGTGAATAGGTATGATTCCCTGAGGGATCCTCACATGGGTGTAAGTCTTGGCTTTAGCCCGTGTTAAAAAATAAGTGAGAGGATTGTGCCTCCTTGGTTGAAAGCCCATAAAACTATGTTGCGCACATAGAATAATCCTATCCCTTAGTCGTAAATACGGGGACGAATTCAGGTTGCTGGGACATCCTGGATAGAGTTTGGGATCATGTGGGAACTTACTATATTTCATATTGTTACACAACGTTTCTATTTCATTTTGCATTTGCACGTCTTTGTTGACATTAGTGTGAGAGCTTTGTGTATGAAATACTTGGCCTAATTTCCATATAGATTTAGGCATATAGTATTGAGCATTGACTGTGGAGTTATACTCAGTAAGAATGGGAGAGAACAAATGATTGTGTGAATTTATAGTTATTCCACCCTAATGTTCATCACTGGCACCTATACTGTTCTTATACACATATCTTACACTTGTTGCACTTTTCTTATAATGTTGGAGCATGAGTAAATACACTTCACTGAAGGATTACTCATTCTGGCTTCCAACTTATGTGTGTTGTTTATATATTTCAGGTTTCAGGAGCTTAGTCCCGAAGAGAGAGACCTAGATTGGGTAGCACACTCTGGTAGAATGCTAGTATTAATCTAGAAGTAGACTTTTATTCTCTTAGACTTCATTAGACTTAGTCTTGGTATTATTAGTTACTTATATCTTACTAGAACTATTTTAGTCTTCCGCTTATGTTTTGACCATGTTGATCCACTCTCATAGAGATATGGGGTGAGAGGTTGCGAATCAATCAGCAATCTCAGAAATTGAAATTTTCTGGTTGGTTCGTGACAGTTACAAATCTACCACCTTCCTGATTGCTGCAAAGGTGGTCAAATAAGATCAAATCAACCCAAGAATAAGTTGTTGCAGCCCTTGGATTGAAGACCATGAAGAGAAGAATCAGAGGACATTTTCTTTTTACGAAAAAATCCCTAGAGATTGTGATCCTCCATTTTTAAACTAATGCAAATTGATTTTGTTCTACAGATATTGTTCGTTGATTCCTCAATAACAAAATTTGTGTTTACAATTAGTATCCTAAGATTATTAGGATAATGGTTTCTTATCTACTTATCTGTTAGTATTATACTACTTTTCTATCAGTATCATAAGACTATTAGGATAAGAGTTTGTTAGTCATAAAAGTGGAACAACAATTCAATGAGTTTTCTAATTAAAATAAAAAATAAAGGTATAAAAAGACCATAAGTTATATTAATTTAAAAGATAATTACTTATAGTGTTCAAAGATTATTCATAAAATAAATGTCTTTTATAAGGTTAAAAAGGACAAATCGAATATTTATAATCTATAACAGGAGCAAATCAAATATTTATAATCTATAATAGTAAAAAAACCTTAAAAATGATTTCACTTTTAGTTATATTTTTATATTGTATAACTAATTAAAATCATGATTTTCTTTAAGTTCTTGATTTTCTTTAGCAAATTATTGATTTTCAGAAATTTTTTATTAATCTAATCGAATAATATTTTAGATTTAAAAAAGAAGAAGAAGAATATTATTAGTTAATTACTAAATATTGTAGATATGACATCTCGTATTTACTTATCTGGTAGTCCAAAAATGTATTAAAACAATTCTTACAAATATAATTTGCTTTTAATAATATACATACATACATACATACATACATATATATATATATATATATATATATAGTTGTGTGTATGCATGTACGTATTTCTATGACCACACATAGGAATGAAATCCGATTTTTATTGGATTGAATCAATTTGTGGTAAAATTTGATCCAATTAATACTCAGATCAAATCAGATCATACATTGTCGGATTATTACCTTTTTGGGGATTAGATGGGAATCATGATTTGATCTATTGACAGCTTTACCCATAATCGCAAGCGGAGCGGGATCTTCTGTTAGAAAGATCCTTGTTAGGTCCACAGTAGGGGGACATGTGTCTTAGGTGGGCCCACCACATTAACTGGCTCTACCTGAACAGGGAGAGCCAGTTAATGTGGTGGGCCCCTTAGGGTTCACCCTGTTCTTAGGGTTTTAAAAATGACATGACACCTTTCTTAATGGAGCCCACCTATGGACACATGTCCCTTTCATATGGATCTAATAGGAGCCTAACAGGGATCATCTTGACAGAAGATCCCGCTTCACTTCAAGCACCCAAACCATTCAGTGACTAGGCGAACAGCACGGTCCAACGAAAGCAATTTCACAACCATTCTCAAGGATCCAATCTTAAGCAATTAAGGACAAAATAAACTACAGTAAATAACACAAAGTTGTTTACCTAATTATTTTTCATTTCTCACATGAATAACAGTCAATTCTAATTAACTATACCGAGCTAGGAAATCAGGGTTTTAAGTCTCGGGATCTTAGATCGGATTGGTCCCGGCCGATCCCGATCTGGATCGGCAATACCGTATGGTACCGATCGATCCAAATCCAATCTAAAAGTTGGATCGTCCTAATTAAAAAAAATGGATCGGTCAGACTAGTCGTCGGAACGGCAATACTGATTGTCGGATCAGCTGTACCGGTTAGGACCGGTCAGTATCGGACCAGTCCAGACCGATACCTGTTGTATCATTAGTTTTATAAATTAAAAAGAAAATATAATTGTATCAGTCTTATCCAATCACTGGAACAAAGAGAATCGTAATGTAGAGGATGCAGAAGATAAGGAAAGACTTCTGAACCATATTGTTGCTATAACTAAGGATAGATGTACATAAGAGGAGCTCTAGCCCTTCACCCTTATTTATAGTCTCCTAATTTTCTTTTTTTTTTTTTAATTTTATTTCAACATATACTTTCTTTTTTTTTTTTTTTTGATAGAGAAACAGAAAATGAATTGAGAAGAATGCTATGTTTGTGGTTATGTTAGTCCCTAGATAAAGCCTCCACGCAAGATCTTTCTCTAACTAACCACGAGCTTGGAACTTTTAACGTTTAGCAGACTTGACTAGGATCGGGATATTTGGCATTTGCTAATTATTTGGCTGGTCGTAGAATTCCATTGAATCTCCTTCCTTTTTTTTTTTTTTGGTAAATGAATGATAAAGGCAGAATCCTAAACAATAAAAATAAAATAATAAAAGAAAAAAAAATTTCTGCAAATGAATGATAAAAGAGCAGAATCACAAAAAATAAATTAAAAAAGAGAAAGAGACTAATATCACTCACTGGGATATAAAAATAAAAGCGACTACCTTACTCAACTAATGCTACAAGATATATTGACCCTGGGTCAAATATTATCCTATCAATCAGTCACGAAACAAGGAAACTGACTTGAGCTATGAGCAATTTTTCCAATAAAAAGGTTTTAGAATCTATATTGAGGGTTGGTCATGTCTAAGAGATTTAACAAAAGTTGTACATTGGCTCTCAATCTTACGCAATCCCCTTTCCTAATTTATCTGAACTTGGAATTATTAGTGCCCAAAAGATATTGTAATACGTAGCAAATGAGAAATTAGAGTTATGGAGAGAAATCTTAGAGTAAAAAGGTTTTAGAATAATTTTAGGATTGATTTTTTCACTTTTAAGAGATACATTTAAATCTAACATTATTCTAATATAGGATTTCAATTCTAATAAATATTCAAATTCTTTTTTAAGATATTTAAAATAGGTGGTATTTTAGTCCAAAAAATATACTGAAAAATTCCTTGAAGATACAATTTTCTTTTATTATTATTATTATTATTATTATTGTTATTATTATTATTATTATTATTATAGTTTTTTATATGTTTTTTGTTGGGTTGCTTTTATAGTTAACAAAGTATCTTTGATTTAAACCCATTAACTTATAAATAAGTTTTAGGATAATAATAGATAAATCTAAACTAAAAGATAAGATTGAATAGATCAGTAGGATATACAAAAATAAAGGTATTTTAGTCAAAAAAGAAGACCAAAAAATACTTAATTGGAAGAGTAGTGTCTAATTAAGATACTAAGAATATCGGATCGATCCAAAAAAAGGCTTTTGAATAAGATATTAATAACGTCTAATGTGTACAAATAGGGGTATTTGAGTTCAAAAAAGGGAAGTAGGGTACTAAAAATAGGGGGGTATTTTAGTCCAAAAAAATATATTAAAAAATCCTTAAAAATACAAATTTTTTAATAGTATATATATATATATATATATATTTTTTTGTGTGTGTGTGTATGTATATATGTATATGTATGACTACCCATAGGAATGAAATCCGATTCTTATTGAATTGAATCAATTTATGATAAAATTTGATCCAATTAATACTCAGATCAAATCAGATCAAATATTGGGGATCAGATGATCATGATTTGATCCATTGACGCTACCCACAATCTCAAGCGGAGTGGGATCTTATGTTAGGAAGATCTCTGTTAGGCTCCCGTTAGGTCCACATGAGGGGGACATGTGTTCTAGGCGGGCCCACCACATTAAATGGCTTCTACCTGTTAAAGTGGAAGCCGGTTAATGTGGTGGGTCTCTTAGGGTTCACCCTTTTCTTAGGGTTTTAAAAATAGCAGGTCATCCTTTTCAATGGTGCCCACCTATGGACACATGTCCCCCTCCTGTGGACCTAACGAGAGCATCTTCCTAACAGAAGATCACTCTCCATCTCAAGCACCCAAACCATTCAGTGACTAGGCCAATAGCACCATCCAACGAAAGCAAATTCATAACCAATCTCAAGCATCCAATCTTAAGCAATTAAGGACAAAATAAACTACAGTAAATAACACAAGGTTTTTACCAAATTATTTTTCATTTCTCACATGAATAACAGTCAAATCTAGTTAACTATACCGAGCTAGGAAACAGATTCACCTGAATCAACTCTTTTATTATTGTCTAACTAAATAACAAGCGTGATATTACAGCAATGGCTAAAGACACAAACTCATTTGTAGTAACTCAGTCATAAACAAACTAATTGAACGTTAACAAAGTACTGTTTACCATTCATAAAAGGTAAATTCATAATAGTAATGCTTATTCCAATTCAGGATCTGCCCGGCGGTATGCAACGAAATCTATGACTGCATGGAAGAGGACAACGCCCATTAGGAGAGCATGGTGGATTTCTTGGTATAATTGGAAGAGGACAACGCTCATTAGGAGAGCTGCATACTATTCCCGGACTTATTGATGGAGTTATTATAACTCTTCCAGGTTTCCCTTCAACATTCTCCTCTTCTGCAACAGTCAAGGTAATATGAGATTGAAGGATGTGATTAACCGTTTAAATTTCTATAAGAACGATGCTATGATGATGATGATGATATAGCTTAGGAACAGATAGTATCATACATGGTGCAAACAGAAAGTAGATCTATAGTATACATACGATATTGGTCAATAAGATTTCAACAAAGAAGCTCAATGTAAATAGAAAAATTCTTGGGAGAGTTGATACTCACGGGTTTGAGGAAACTGGTCTAGTTTCCGAGCTATTATCTCAGATGGAACAAAGAGAATCGTAATGAAGAGGATGCAGAAGATAAGGAAAGCCTTCTGAATCATATTGTTGCCATAACTAAGGATCGATGTACATAAGTGGAGCTCTGGCCCTTCACCTTTATTTATAGTCTCCTAATTTTATTTATTTATTTATTTATTATTTTCACATATACTTTTTTTCTTTTTTTCAAAGATAAACAGATAATGATTTGAGAAGAATGCTATGTTTATGGTTACGTTAGTCCTTTAAATAAAGGGGTCAAATCGTCTACACTCAATCCACTCGATCGTGTACCAACAATGGGCACGTGACATGTGTACATTGTTAGTGTACAGATGGATATACGCCTAAACTGACGGGATTAACGGTAGAAGTCCCGTTACGTTGACTTAGTATTTAAAAAAAAAAAGAAAACAGAAAACGAAAAGAAACCCTTACCGTTCTCTCTCCGATTGGGTCATACCGTGCTGACTCTGAAACCCTTACCCCGAACTCGGATCTCCGGCCGACAGGATCAGATGAGGAAGAAGAGAATACTTTCGGAAATGGAGAACGGTTGTGAGGTTCTGTTTTTTTACACGTGGCAAAATATGTAAAGAGGGTCCACATGTAGAAGATTTCTACATTAGAAACCACAAATTGGTTCAGAGCTGGCAACGGGTCGGGCGGGTTGCAAACGGTTAAACGTTTTGGTCAGGTTTGACCCATTTACTAAACCCAGATTGACCTATTTTTTAATTTATTAATTAATTTTATTTTAAATTAAGATAAAATTTAAAATCATTTAATATATTAAATATATATTGACTATAATTATTTTCAAAGAAAGAAAAAATGTATTTTTAACTTACCGAATAAGTTTTCAAATACAACTTAAATGGGTTGGGTCGGATTCAACCCGTTTACAGACGGGTTGGAAATTCATGGACCCAAACGGAACCTGCGAACCTACTAACCTATTTATTTTTTATTTTTTGCAATTCATGTCATATAGCATGATACTGTTCAACCGGCTAAGCAAAGATTTCAAAATTAACACTGTTTGATCCCATGGTTTTCATTGTTCTAAAGTTTTAGCTTGGCGTTAATGACTGTAGCTAAGTTCTTCTGATCAGCTAAAGGAAGGGGATCGATCTCCTTCGATCTGTTCTAGCCGAACTCAAACAACGACGAAAAGAGAGGGAGAGAATCCGATGGAAACCCTTGTAAGGGTTTTATATTTCAAAATACTCTTCCCCCTATTTTTTTTTTTCTTTTCGTTTTCTGTTCTCTCTCTCTCTCTCTTTGTTTTAAATCCAAAGGCAACTTAGCTGGAATTCTATCATGAATCGGCCGGAAATCTTACGTCTTAGTAAGGGTTTCAGAGTCAGCACGGGATGACCTAATCGGAGAGAAGACGGTGAGGGTTTATTTAATTATTTTTAATCAAATGTAAGGTAACGGGATTTCTACCTGTGTTCCGTTAGTTTAGGCACACTATCCATCGTGTGCTCAACAATGGACACGTGTCATGTGCTCATTGTTGGTACACAGCTGGGTGGACAGAAGCGTTGTCGACGATGTGAGCCACTGGATAAAGCCTCCACGCAAGATCTTTCTCTAACACCACGAGTTTGAGATTTTTAACGTTTAGCAGACTTGAATGAGAGCAAGATATTTTGCATTTACTAATTTTTTGACTGGTTGTAGATTTCCATTGAATCCATACTTTTAACTTTCGCCGAAATTTCGGTTTTAGATAAGGTATCCTAAATACGAAATTAATTTATTTCACCGGAAATATTTCGGCAAAAAAGTGATCGAAATTGTTGAAATTTCGGCCAAATAAATTCACTTTGGTCAACTTTGGTCAAACTTATTTAATTTAAAAAAATAATTAAAAAATACATTTAAACTCTATAAATTGTCAAATTTTCATTCTTTTCACAAAAAAAAAATTAATTTTCACCAAAATCTTTGGGAGAAATAATTTCTAGAATCATTTTAAAGTAAAAAATAGAAAAATAAAAAAATGCATTTAAACTCTATATTAAATACTTGACATTTCTGAAATTAAAAACTATGATTACTACTTAGTAG
>JAUPMG010084499.1:0-26644 GCA_031762675.1 Pachysandra terminalis | reverse complement strand
CATACAATTAAGCACAACTAAATAGACTAAAACGCATAGGTAAGAGGCATAAAAATACAACTATTAGATACTTATCAACCCCTAAGTCACCTAAAATTGATCAGGTTAACCAGATGGACTTAGGAAGTAGTACGGGTCAGATAACTGGACTTAGCAGATAAATAAGAATTAAAATCAATTAGCAAGATAATAATTAGTTTTAACAACTTGGAAGATCCATTTGCAAACCCTAAACATAATTGCACAATCAGAAGTTAATTAGGAGGTTAATTGGAAAATATAGATCCTGAAACCCAGTTTTACCCCTCCAATAATTTAGTATTACAATAATGCCCCTGGACCTATAAATAACAAAACATAACCTAAAAACTCATTTTCTCTCACCTCTCTTTCATTTCTCATCTCAACCGTGTGTAGCTCTTGGAGAAGAAGAAAGTGAGAAACCCCAAACTCCCGGATGCAACGGATCGACCTCGAACGTGACCCGGCATGGTGGAGCTACCTCGGACGTGACCCGGCATGGTGGAGCTACTTCGGACGCGACCCGGCGCGCCCAAGTTGAGTAATCTTTCAGTGTTCGCACATTTATTTAGACACGACCCGGCACGCCCAAGTTGATTAATCTTTCAGTGTTCGCACATTTATTTATATTTAGATATTATGAGCATGGGGGAAGATTGTATTAATTGTGTTCTTCCTTCCCCCATGAGATTGGTTGTTAGATTTCGTGATTTAGGGATCAAATCCCATGCTATTGAGAAGCCCAACCCTCGTAGACGATTTGTTCGATCCGCCTCGTTGGATTTAGGTTTCTGGGGTTTGGAATTTAGGGAGAATTAGTAGATCACTATTCAAGTTGTTTCCCTTGACCTAGAAACACAATTTGAAGCTTCCTTAGGAGATTAGCAAGCTTTAGGTAAAATCTCACCCATAAATACTTTAGATTTGCCTGATCCCGAGCTTCGGCAACCTCCTCGGCTCGCCTAACTATCCCGCCGAGACCTTTCGGCAACCTCCTTAGGTTCGCCGAACCACCCCACTGAGCCTTGACGACCACCTCGGTTCGCTGAAATAGCTCACCAAAGTACAGAGACAATTTCCAGTTCACTGGAAAGGTCGCCGGAACCATTTCTGCGCATCGACGACTTCGCCGAACCCATCTCGGTTCACCGACGACCTCACGGAGAACCTCGCCAAACCTCTCTCGATGCGCCGAGCACCTCGCAATACTAACCCTATGTTTGGGTTTTGACCTTGGACACCTATAATACCCCTAACCTAGTTGTTCTCGTACACTTTTGGAGTTAGTTGACTTGTCCAACAAAACATGACCCTTCATACCTAAAGTCTAGCCTATCTTGAGTTAGACTAGCAGTACGAGTTTCTCAAGAAGCTTATGTAAACAACCCCAAAACCTTCCTTTGGCTCCTTTCTCCTGGTTTATGCATGTTTAGGTACTAATTTTGGCACTCATGATCTATGTGATGTGCTGCCTGCCTATGTGGATGTTTAGTGTTGTTATCTGCCTCATTTACTTGTTGTGAGATGTTATGCCTTGGAGTGTGTAGACTTTAGTGTCATTTATTGTCCTCAAACCTCAAACCTGCTTCAGATGTGTATTACCCCTTGTAGATATTCATACCCTGCCTGCCTTGATTTCCATTTTATAACTTATGTTAGATGATTTTACTTGTACATGTTAGAGTGTAGTATTGTGTATTATTGTGCCCTTAGCGTTTGTCTGATGTTTATTTCCTACCTACACTGAATGTACCATGTTTCTCACATTAGATGTTCATTTAAGTTTAATATGCACTATAGAGCACTGTTGTGCCTTAAAGTGTGTGGCCATGGGATTGTGTCCATATGATTGTTAAGTTGAATGTATGTGTGTGAAGCATTGTGTGTATGCATTAATTAAATGATTTGAATACATTGAGTTGCATATGGAATTTTCCGCTGTAATGGCTCAGTCTATCACCCCATGGCATACCCCTGGGTATAGGTTGTCAGATGAGATAAATTGACTTATTTAAACATGTTGTCCTATGAGAGGACTATGTTATTTCTGCCCAAGCTGAGTGTAACACCCTGAACTAATCCTAGAACTATAACTTAAACCTTAAGGATAAAATAGTAATTTGACAGACTAGTAATTAATCTCATTAATAAATTTGGATTAAAACTCATTAGGTTCTTAATCTTTTAAAATGTTTTATAAACACTTAAGTCACTTAAAACTGATCAGGTTAACTAGATAGCTCAGGAAGTACTACGGGTCAGATAACTTAACTTAGTAGTTAAATAAGAGATAAAATTAATTAGCAAGATAATAATTAGTTTTAACAGCTTGGTAGACCCATTTGCTAACCCTAAACCTAATATCACAATCAGAAGTTAATTAGGTGGTTAATTGAAAATGATAGAGCTAGAAACCTGGTTTTGCCCTTCTGGCTAACTTTATTTACAAGTTTTCCCTTAGCCTATAAATATGATCCTTGAACCCATTTCTCATTCTCCCTCATTTCTCTCTTTCATCATTTTCTCTTGAAGCTCTTGGAGAAGAAGAAGGAGGAAGACCCCGATTCCCCGGATGCGCAGTGGATCGACTCGGACTCGACCCGGCATGGTGGAGCAACTCCGGACGCGACCCGGCAACGCCCCAAGTTGAGTATTCTTTCAGTGTCTCACGTATTTAGTTTTATTTCATCATTGTGAGCATGGGGGAAGACTGTGTGTGATGTACTCTCCCTTCCCCCATGAGTTGTGGTTGGATTTGTTGATTTAGGGATCAATTCCCATGCCCTAGTGTGTTCGTACCTTGTAAACGACCTTTGCGACCCGGATTGTGGATTTCCCATTTTCTAGGGTTTAGAATCATGCAGAATTAGTGGATCTCTATGTAGACCTATTTCCCTAGACCTAGGAGCCATTTTGAAGCCCCCATTAGGGTGTTTGTGAACTTTGGAAGAATTCCGCTAGAAATCCCCTTCGGAATCGCCTGAACCCATGGTTCAACGACCTTCTCGGTTCGCCGAACTACCCCATTGAGATACTTCGGCGACCTCCTCGGTTTGTCGAAGACCCCATTGAGACATTGAATATACCTGGTTCGAGCTTCAGTGACCTCCTCGGTCCACCGAGACCCCTCTGCGACCACCTCAGTTCGCCAAGCTAGCCCACCGAATGACAGTTAGCGTTTCCAGTTCACTGGAAGGGTCACCGAGACAATTTCGGCACACCGATGACCTTGCCAAACCCTCCTCGGTTCGCCGAGCATCTTGCCGAGCACCTCGCCGAGACCCAATATTCGCCCTCTATTTGGGTTTTGACCTTGGATAGCTGGGATACCCTTATCCTAGTGCTCTAACACACTCTTGGAGCTAGTGGACTTGCCCAATTAATATGACCCATCATACTTAAGTCTAGTTTGTCTTGAGTTAGCCTTACAGTATGAGTTCCTCTAGAAACTCGTGTAAACAGCCCCAAACCCATTATCAGTTTCTTTTACCTGTTTGTACATGTCTGAGTACAGACTTTGACTTCAAGAGTCCCATGTGATGGTTGACCCATGTATGTGGTTGTTTGGTATTAACTATTAGATCTCATCTTATTGATCTGTTCATACATGTGTATTCTCTTATGGTTAAATGATGGTTTATACATAGTGGGTGATGAAATGCTTTAGTATGTGTACTTATTAATATCATTTAGTATTCCCTTTCCTTAGACCTTCTTTATGTGTGAATTACTCTGTTCCTGATACTCATGCCCTGCTTACCCTGTTTTCCATTTCATGACATCATATTCCCTGTATGTGTTCACCTGATATTTATTTCCTGCTTACATGAATTATATCATGTTTCTCATATTAGAAGATCAGTTAAGTTTAGTATGCGCTGTTGAGAACTATTGTGCCTTGTGGTGTGTGACCATGGGATTGTGCCTATGTGTTTGTGAGTTGAATATATGCGTGTGAAGCATTGTGTGTATGCATTAATTTAATAACTTGAATACAATGAGTTGCATTTGGACTACTCTGTCGTAATGGCTCAGTCTAATACCCCATGTTATACCCTGGGTTTAGATTGTTAATTGAGATGTAATGACTTACTGACCATGTTGCCCTATGAGAGGAATATGTTTTCCACCCAAGCTAAGAGAGAATCCTCATGCTGGTATACCTCTCAGACTTGTGGTGAGATGTTGTTTCGCCCAAGCATAGACTTGTCGAATGATGATTCCCAAGGATCAGCACATTAGTGCGACTTGGAAGATGAGTAAGTTATGATTTTCCCTTCGGTAGGATGAAGATATGTATGGTTTCTTGAGAGCGTACTCACATTGGTGAAAACCTCGGTATTTTATCCCTTGATCAAAATAAGTGAGGGGATTGTGCCTCCTTGGTTGAAAGCTCATAAAACTATGTTGTATATAGAATAATCCTATCCCTTTGCCGTAATTACGGGGACGCACTCACGTTGGTGGGACATCCTGGATAGTCGTATTGGATCATGAGGAAACATACGATATTGACATGCCATACAGCCCCACACTCCCCTACACTTGCACTGAGCACCTGCATATTCTCTGTTGATACCATTTTGAGTGTCTAGTGTATTACACAATAGACCTAATCATCATATAGAATTAGGCATGCATACATTGTGATACAGACCTTTGTTTCAGTACCAAGTGAAGCTGGGAGAGAACAATACATTGATCGGTTATGTTGTTTTACTTATCTTCACTGAGCACATATGCTATCTTTATCACAACAGTTATATATTTATTTGGTTATCTCATAATGTTGGGGTATGAGTAAATACCTTGCATTGAAGGTTTACTCATCCAGGCTTTCCAACTTATGTTTGTTGATTTATACTTTTCAGGTCTTGGAGCTTAGTCACGAATAGAGAGCCTGGAATTGGGTATAGATCACCTGATTTAATTGTAGAGTTGTATTAGAATTAGACCCTCTCGTAATAATCTTGTAATAGATTAGTTATTTATTTCAGTTACTTATATCTTACTAGAACAGTTAATTCTTCCGCTTATATTTTGATCACTGTTAGCCACTCCTATAGAGATATGGGGTGAGAGTTGTGAATTTGACCTAAAAATCTCAGAATTGGGAATTTTTGGTTTAGTTCGTGACAAAAATGGTATCAGAGCCTAAGTTCTTCTAAGACTTAAGTAACTATATTAGGATTTCCATAGGACTTCAGGTTAGGACTTTGTAGGTTAACCCTACGTGTAGGACTTGTAGGAGTTCAGGGGATTAAATATGTGTAGGATGTGTGATCGTGAGGAGCGATGTTTGTTGTTTGTGCGTCCTAATTAGCAACTCTGGATGGATAATTGGGGACAAGAAGTACAAATTTTTCTGAGAATCCTAAGATAGAAACTACTAGGATGATGTCTTTGTTAAGTATACTGGGTTGTCACGTCATTAAAGGATGTGATGATCTAAGGCTTATGTGTTGTTGATTGAATTAATTTAAAGTACTTAGAACTCTAATACTAACTAATTTTCACGATTTAAGGTCAATGTAGTTGCAAATGCATTGGACTGAGAATCTTTGAGAATTAGGTAGGAATTAGATTTATATTTAAATAAAAAGAATAACAATATATAACTATTTAATTACTTAATTAATTAATTATTTTAATTTTTATTATTTTATTAATATTATATTATTATTTTTACTTTTAAATTAATAAAATAATAATAATATAATAATAAAATAATAATAAACGGGTCACACGGGTTGGGTTGGGTTCGACTTGTTTACCAACGGGTCGAGAAAACCTCAACCCGAACCCAACCCATTTAATAAACGGGTCAACCCTAACCCGTTTAGTCGGGTCGACCCTAACCCGTTTAGTCGGGTTGGGTTGGGTCGTGTTTTGCCAGCTCTAGTTGCGCACATAGAATATCATGTCCTTGAGAACGGCCCTGTATGGGGGGGATGGATCATGATGACATCTTGCTCAAGGACTGGTCAATCATGTGGGAACTTACTATATTTGCAGACCATACAGCACTCCTTTAAATTTGCACTGAGCATTTGCATATTCGCTGTTGATATCATTTTGAGTGCCTAGTGTATTACACACTAGACATAATCATCATATAGAATTAGGCATGCATACATCGTAACACAGGCCTTTGATTCAGTACCTAGTGAGGTTGGGAGAGAACAAATAATGTGTGATTACTATTGTTCATTACTTTATTACCTTATGCACAATTATTATCCATATCACATCAGATATATCATTATTGTGCTTTTCTCATAATGTTGGGGTATGAGTAAATACCTTGCATTGGAGGATTACTCATTCTGGCTTCCAGCTTATGTTTGTTGATTTATATCTTTCAGGTCTTGGAGCTTGGTCACGAAGAGAGAGCTTGGAAATGGGTATAGATGACCTGATCTAGTTGTAGAGTTGTGCTAGTATTAGACTTTCTTTTTTATACTCATATGATAGATTAGTTTATTTCTTTCAGTTACTTATATCTTATTATAACAATTAATTACTTACGCTTATGTTATGATTACTGTTTGTCACTCCCATAGAATAAGGGGTGAGAGTTATGAATTTAGCTTAAAATTTCAAAATTTGGGATTTTTGGTTTAGTTCGTGATACAAACAGACCAACTTTGCATTTCTCAGTTTACCGATAGGTGAACCAAAGGTATGCCGAGGAGTTCGGCATACCCCCTCGATTTTCTGACAGGTGTTTCGAAGACTAACCTGAAACATTGTTTGGTACACATAGATTTTGGCAGAGTCTCAGTTTACAGAGGTAGCTTCGGTAGACCAACTGAAAACACTAAAATCTCAGAGAATTCTTTGGTGAAGCTCTCAGCATGCCGACAGGTGTGCCAAGTTTAACCCAGAAATCTCGATAACTCTTCGACAAACCGATTGGTATGTTGAAGGTCCGATAAAACACAGAATTCATGTATTTTTCCATCAAAAGTTCATACAACATAAATGTCACATCCCAATGCTTAGAAATCTCATCTAAGTCCCCATAAGATTTGAAATATGACTCTCACCCCAATATCACATGGGAGTGACAGTCAATACAAAACCAAATCGTAGAATTGATAAAACACAAAATTCATGTATTTTTCCATCAAAAGTTCATACAACATAAATGTCACATCCCAAATCTTAGAAATCTCATTCGAGTCCCCATAAGATTTGAAATATGACTCTCACCACAATATCACATGGGAGTCGTAGTCAATACAAAACCAAATCATAGAATATGAGTAAAAATTATGGAATATCTTTAGTAAAAATAATCAAATAAAAGACTATCTATTACATCCAAATCTAGAAATTAAACAACGGAAATAAACTAACAATTTCATAATTTCATGCTTAAATCAAAAATCCTTATCCCTATATATATAGTCTAACTAATGCTATAAGCAAACTAAGGCATAGCAGCAAATAGATCCTACTACAAAACTTAAGATAATCTTTAATCCATGCATCCATCAAATCTAGTAACTTCATCAAAGTCTTGTTCTCTGTCTTGTTCTCCGCAATCGGCAGTTTCTTCATCTATAATTCTTGAAATATGGTTGCTTGAAAGCCTCAGCTACACTTAACTCAATACATAAATAGATTAGGTGGTATTTTGGATTGAAGTAGGGTCAATGCCACTATTTAACGATATTTCCATAGACAAAACATAAAGATATAAAGTGTAATTTAGTGCAATATGAATGCTGATTCAATTATTAAGGATGTAATGCATGTTGTGCACCTAACAATTATAATCACCAAGTGTGATCTAAATACAATCATATGCAATGCAACATGCATGTTGTTTAGTATTCAAATAGAGTACGTCTCACACTAGATCCATCTTTCTTTGAACAAGATGTCTTCTTAAATCACATCACCCCCCCCCCCCCCCCCAATATAGGGCCAGTTTCAAAGATAAGATATTCCATGTGCGCATCATAGTTTCTAGGGGATACGACCTAATGGGCACAATCTCCACTCTTATTTCCGATCACGGGAATGTATCCAAGGCATCCAAAATAGGAACTCTCCTCAGTGATCCATACATTACCCGAATACCAATCGGCATCCGTTACATACAATACGTATATCAAGATGAAAAGTATTGGTATATTGGGGTAGCAAATCCCTCAACCTGTGCAAAATTGTCCATCCGGTACTTCCTCACTTGTATCATGATTCCTAGATCATAACACCACTCAATTAAATCATAAACTCCAGCAATATGAAGTTATGAAGGTATAGTCCAACAATTAGACTCGGCACAAGGTCAATTATGCAAAATAGGCCATGAAGTGCATGTGATTTTTGTACAATAGCTAATCTGGCAATTTGTGTACATGTGCAAATGTAACTGTAGATATAAAACATGCTCAAATCAATTTACAGTCCAAATCATGTTCAATCAAAAATTCACCCGTTGGTCGGAATCAGCAAACATAGCAATTGAGACCATAAAGAAGTAACTATATGAAATAATCACAATTGAGCAAAACTAACATCAAATTCGGTCTAATTAAGTCAAAATAAACATGTTCATGAAATTACAAGTCAAAAGGATCATATTGAAAAAAAAACGACTAACCGCAAGGTAGCCTTTACCCAGCTGTTTGGTATACAACTGCCCTTGCGGCTGCTTGACCAGAGACCAAACAAAAATACATAGAGTGGGATGGCCGGCATGCGGCCGAGTGTCCCCGATTACGGCTGCTTGGACAGTAATCCCAAGAAGCCCTGAGGCATGCGGTTGTCCATGCGGCTAACCGCAAGTTAGTCATACGGCTCAGCAGGGACACGACTGAGTTCATGCGGCTAACCGCATGGGTCAGCCATTTTGCCCAGATGTGTTGCTGGTTCATGCAGCTAGCCGCATGGCTCAGCCGTATGTCGGGACAGCCCAAAAAGTCAGAATTTGAGGTCCATAATCAATATTTTTTAGATGAACGAAAAGAAGTTAGATAACGATATAGTGTGCAATGTCATATTCAGTGAATATGACATCTCACCTAGTTCAAATCGAAAATAAAATTTAAACTGAATACTTACCTCGATGTTTCTATTGTTTCTTCTTTCTCCTAGTCTAGTTCAAGTTTTGAACTTTCCTCCCTTAGCTCCAGAAATCTCTTCTATCTCCAGTGAATTATGCCATAATCAACCAGGCCTATTCTTATATAGTTTTCTATTGCTTTCCTTATTAGTCTAGGAGTTTTTCTTAGATTAGGATTATGTCTCTGATCCCAGCCCTTAGATTTATTTGGATTAATTCTCACCCTTAGATTAAAGAGTCCTAGTTATAGTTTGAATTAGTTACTGGTTTGTCCACCTATCCTAATTAGACATAAACTCTTGTCTATTTATCCTAACCATTAATTTAGTTTAATTGTTCCTACGAAATCCAAGCCACTCATTTTAACTTGTGAGATTGTGATTGTGTGTATTGCACTTTAGTTTCCTATCGTACAACCCACCAATCACAACAAGTCAAAGTCAACCTTGTAGCTAGTTTACTAAAATTTTAAATAAGTCTCTATCTTTCTAATAAATTACACATTGATCCCTCTAATAGTTTTGGTTATTACAATAAATATAACTGCATAGAACATAATAGGATACCATTTCAAACAAAATCCATTTAAATCTATCACACAAACATCACTAGAAAACTTCCCATCATACAAAACATACTAAAAACCTTACTTTGAATATTCTCAATATAGAATCTATCTAAGAACATGATCAATACATATAGATATTCAATTCAATGTCTTATAACATTGTGCACACATATAATATGACCTATATACCTAAACCAATTGAAAATAAGAGTTCCATCGAATACTTACAGTATGCTACAGGGGTCGGAGAGTAGAATAATACTCTCTTCATTGCTAATGGTTAATTCCTTCTTCAAAACCTTCTTCCAAGATTTTAAATTCTCCTTCTTCTCCCATGTACGACTGCTCTCTCTCCTAGATTCGAAAATCATAAATATAGGATGGATTAGTTTTGATTCTTAGGTTAATTAAATTATCTTAATTCTACACCATTGGATCTTGTTTTATTCTAAGATTTAATCCTGGCCACACACTCTCATTTACTTAATTTATGATTTAATGTATTGCACATGGTATCCCACAATGTACTACACCAATCACAAACAAGTAAAAGTCAAAACTTTAAGTTTTCTATTGAAATTCAAATTGAATCCTTAAACTCTTAGTAATTATAATTTTTACCCTAACATTCATTTCATTCATTCATGGTAGTCCAAATATAGCTGACCATTCGTTATGTGAGGAATTCATACTATAAGAGTCACCTATGCTAAGTCAACATAGTTATCGAACCACTACTAGTTAATTCTAATTGTCATATCAATTAACCCATGACAATCCTATTAGTTAGTAGGCTAATATCCAACCGTACGACATATCCATTGTTCGTGCTCAAGTCTTTCACCCTTTCTATCATGGGGTGACAAGCCCATATATGCATGACAGTATATTCTAGCATAATCATAGTTCATGGCATAATCGATCAACAACATGCAATGCACTTACCTTGCACATGCATTTGTGTTCATATAACATGTATATTTTCTCATCATAGCATACTAAACAGGCTCCATAACATTCAATCATATAACATTCCATTTCTATTTCTATACTCGTATCATTCATATACAACATCACATAAGCAACTAGCACATTTTTATCACATCATTGTTCTCATTCATGCATCATCATTTAATCATAATATTAAAGACAAGGCTTGCATTCAATATCACAATATCAACACACTATTTTGGTATACATTGTATACCCATATACATGTGTATACCCCACATATACATTGCATAAAGCAAGCCAATCAATTTAAGCCAAGTTGTGCCCTTCGATTAATCGAAGTTCATCCTTCGATTAACCAAATTTAGGATTCGGTTGGTCGAAGCACAGCTTTGATTGACCAAACCACTCATCCACAAAGTCCTATTGATTCGGTTAACCCATGGATAAACGAACAAGATCTTTGGTTAATCGAAGCTCAGCTTTGGTTAACCGAACTTCAATGCACCGAAAGTCCATCTGGCCAAAGGTAACCGTGGTTAACCCATAGTTAATCAAGCCTTGGTCCTCGATTAACCAAAGGTCTGCATCGGATAATCGAACCTATCACAAAGAAACTTAGTTTTTCTATAAGTGTAACCGAAGCTGCTCAGTTAGTACTATGGTTGACCAAAGGTACCCCGCGGTTAATTGGAGCCTCTGCTTAGTTCGAATGAAAACGTGAAATAGTGAGCGGTGTCTGGGTATGTGAGTGTGCAGTGTGAGTGTGTGCCACGTGAAAAATTAGATGGAACATTTGAGGCTGTGTTGCAGAGAATTTCAGTTCTACTTTGTGTTGTTGTAGGTTATTGTAACCTTTGTTTTCTATCCTACCAATGCTTGGTAGCTTGGCAACCTTGTGTTGCTCTGTAAATTTTCTGTTTCTCTTTTCTAAACACAAAACTTACCTTTCCAAAAAAAAAAAAAAAGATATATCACAAACTTGACTAAATCATAACTAGAACAATAATTAAATAATTATTTAAAATATAAAATAATATCTAAACAAAGTTAAAATCCAATGTAGATAAGAATAAAAGTCCAATTGTTCAAAATCTTTTTAAAAAATAAAATTTAAGATACTTGAAACAATTTTATCTCGCCGCATCTTTATTAAGTTAAACAATATCCAAAATAAAAAGTGAAAATGGGGGGGTTTATTTACCAAAATATTAATATTTAGACCTTAAATTGAATCCGCAATTATTCAATCAATAATCCTACTTCATTGACATTGGATCGGATCTGAATCGGCAAATATCGAGGATCCAGATCGGGATCGGCTGAGACCCGTCCGATCTAAGATCCCGGGACTTAAAACCCTAGTTGGAAGAAAAAAGTCTCCTTTTATGAGCCTTTTCGTGGCAAATCTCGGTCTTTTGAAAATCGCAATACTAACAGTCAAAAAGGTAGGCTGGTTAAAATGACAAGTGTGGAAGACGCCTACAAAGGACAGTCATTCACCTTACTTTGAAAATGTCTAAACTGCAAAGGCATGAGTGATTAATCAACTCGTAATTATTTGATTTGTTATTGCAATTGCAAAAACAATTAAAAATAAGATTAAAAGAATGATAAAAATGAAAACAGAGAATCTCGTTCTCTTTTTTAATTATATATATTTATTTTAATAAAGTAATCACTATTCACAAATTTAGGCTATATGTTTAAACTTTAAAGAGTTCATTTTATTTCTTTCCTTCGTTTAATCTTACTGAAAATTTTGTAAATCGGTATTTAAAATCCCGAAAACCAATTTAACCGTGTAAAACAAGTCCGAGTTAGCTCCGTGTGTTATAATTCCATTGAAAATAACATGATAAATATGTATACATATTAGGAGAATTCTATTATGCCGACTTCGTCATAGTACCAACCGATTGTTGACGGTTGAGATTTTATATATAAAAAAATTTGACGACTTACATCTTTTTCTCCATTATATAGATGAGAAAATGTCGGCACTATAGACCAACTCTACATATTAAAGTTAGAAATTACAAAACAAAAAAAAAAAAAAAAAAAAAAGAAAAAGAAGTCATGATAATATTATAAAGGAAAATGAGAGCGTCACCCACAAAAGACCTATATAAGTCCCCGCAATAGAATATCGTCATATAGCAATAGGTTCTACTGAAGACATGTTTAAAACGGTTACCTCTTTGATGAGTCTTTTTTAAAGATAAAAACCTTATTTAAATAAAAAATCAGATACTTTTTTTTATACAATAATATAAAATAACTAAAATATAAATATATAATTTATTTATTTATTTATCTATTGGTGTTTTAAGGTTTTAGGGTTCATCTTTTTCTTTAGGGTTTAGCATTGTTTTAGGGTTTAAAGTTTTTTAAGGTTTGGCTATTAGAGTCAAGGTTCATCTTCTCCTCTGTTTTTTTTTTTTTTTTTTTAGATTCTTAAAGTTTAAAGTTAAATCTCATTTTTTTTTTTAAGTTTTAATATTTATGGTTTAGGGTTCATATTTCCTTTCAAAGTTTTAGTTTAGGATTTTTAAGATTATAAGTTTTAATGCTTAGAATTTAAAACTTATATAATTTTTGTATTTTAAATTTTTCTTTATTTTTCTATAATAAATTTAAAATTTTTCTTAAACTATATTTATTTATAACAGCTTTTGGTTTTGAGTTTGAATAAAATTCAAGGTTGCCGGTTTCACTAATCCAATTGTCATAACGTGATCAAGCGGGGGGGGAGCTATATAGGTCCTCCAAGGTGACCTCCTCAAGACTATTATAAATACTCCCAAATTAATCACAGATGTAGTTTGGATGCACTGGGTTGAGTTCAACTCGATATCAATTCAAAAAAGGGTAATGAGCACTTAAATAAGCAACGTCAAACGCACCCTACATTTTACAGAAATATCCGTACTCCCAATTTTTATTTATTTTTATTTTATTTGATAAACAGAACTCAATCCAATTTTGATATGATCGGATAAAACCTGAAAAGATATGGCCATTCAACTCGATTGCCTGTATGTTAAGTAATACAGAAGAGTAAGACATGAAGATGAACTTGATCAGTGCAAACATGTATATTTTCATATAATGTAACTGAGTGTCAAAGAACCCAAGAACAATTTTGTTAACAGCTAATATCATCAAATGAATTGGTGCAGATTAAGGCTCACTGGATATATTCGTCGCTAGCCGATCAGGTACTAGGTATGAAACCATTATAATCTACAGCTCAATTTGAATAATACTATCTCTATAGCTCAAGGTGTCAAGAATATGAATAAGAATCTCACTCTCTTACTCCCCAATTTGATCACTTTGATCAGCATCAATCATCTGAGACTCGTGCAGAATCTGTGGATGAGATGTATTAGAATTTCATCGGCACTAAGCCAGAAGTTTATTTGTTTTCTTCCAGTGTATGCTTTTGGAATGGAAGAAAACTAGAAAGTAATTGACAGGAAGTCTGGAAAATCAGAACAATTAATGCCGTCCATTCCAACGGCGATTTTGGTTTCCGGGTTTGAAATGGGTATTTCTGTGTCCAAACCCCTGCTTAGGAAGATCATGCAACTCCATGACTTGTATAGTCCGTTGCTTCTTCGCTGCATAACAAGAAGAATATATTGTGTTCCATGATATTGAATTCCATAATTGTTACCTAAAATCCAACAAGTGAATAAGAAAAATAATGAAGGCATGGGAGTGTTCGAACCATTTTCAGCTAGTTGGTATCCTTCTTGGAGCTTCCTCTTCGAGGCTTCGAGTTTCTCTTGGACTTCATCTGTACATTTTGACTTCTGAACAACAAAAAACAGATATCAGATGGAGATTGAAGCTTCAACTCGGAAACAACAAGAGACTTTTACTTGTAATACTCACATCTCGATGACCAACCACTGGCTTCTTTTGGATTGTGTAGTTACCCGGTTTCAGTTTTGTTTCATTATTGAGTTTGTGCTCTGAGCTTACTTTCAGAGGCCTCCCTGGCCCAGAATTAGCATTGCAAGGTTTACTTTGTTTTATGATAGCTTCTTGTTTCTTCATTTGTCGGTCATTATTGTCAATTAACATACTTGCATCATGGAGAGACTGCTGCTTCCACTTAGGAATATTGTGGTTTTCAAGGGAAGGTTTTCTTCCCTTATCACGATTTTTGTTGAATTCCCCACTGTGTCGTGGATCTGCAACAACATTCCCCAAATCAAAATTGTGAATTTATCAGAAACAGGAATTCAACAAGAAATAAGCATCCAGCAAGAACAATATAGTCAGTGAAAGGGAAGAGCTCTCAAGTTTGACTCACTTCCATCATCATCCATGCCATCGAAAAACTTCACATTGATAAGGTTAAAAGACAACAACAGAAGCAAAATCCAGTCAGTCCAAAACCCATAAAAACCAGAATGCATAGCTTCATGAATATGAAAGAAAAACTAGACAAACCTGAGAGAGCTCTATCGAAGTAGTCTGAGTAGCAAAGAAAGCACCTTCATCCAGTGGAGGAGAAGGGAGGCCTTCTTCTTCATCAACAACAGAGGGATTAACAGAGTCTGGGGTATCTTCTGCACCCAAAAATTCATGAGCAAGATAATCGTATTCGGTAGTAGTCTCAGTTGAAAAATGGAAAGATGGAAAGAATAACACATCCAGAACTACAACTGTGTTGATTAAAATTCATACCTGCAATTGCTGCCGCTGCATCAGCCCATTCATCTACCATATCCATCCACCCTCTGCAGTATACAATAAACATTGAAATCATAACTTGGTATTATTCAGTTAATAAAAAAAACAGCACAATTAGGACTGTAAATGACCCGACCCGAGCTGAGCTTTTCCCAGCTCGGCTTAGGATCATTAAAATTTTTTGGGTTCAGGCTCTTCTCAGACTCGTTAATATTTTTCAGGCTCAGGCTCAGTTCAGCCCAATAATGTTAGTCTGTCAAATGAGCTAAATATCTGTTAATTACAAATCTACAAAGATCACGAATTCAACACAGATAACGTTAAAAAGAATCAAAAAACTACATATATAATATCTTGCTAGCTCAGCCTGAGCTTTTAATTCGTTGACAACGCTATATTGATCAAAAAAATAAAAATAAATAACTTGCTATAAAACAAAATGAAGTGAATATATTATCTCTAAAGCTTCACTATTATGTGAAAGTCAGAATTAGTCAGTTAAGACATCAGGAATGAGTACGAAGACACTACATCATGTCTGCCAATGCAAATAGTGCATCACAGAACTACTCAATATTTAGTTCCCATAACTGAAAGTAGTTGAATGCAAGAAAGTTTATCAAGCTTAAACAATCTAGCCATGAGGGAAGCTAAATGAGTTCTCGAATCTCCTTATGTTTGAAGATTTAAGAACTATACTTCTTAATCCACTACAAAATTTAAAAGGAAAATCAAAGAGAGAGTCTTATATGTTAAGGCCAGAAAAGGGTACATAACTCATTGAGGGATGAAGGGAACAAACCATAAAGAGTTCACCGTGTCACTAAATTTAGAAGAAATTAAGAAGAGTCCATTAAAATGCATCAAGTGACTATAATAACTATAGCATGCTAAAAGGGTCAACAATCTACATAGAAACACAAGAAGAAAAACAAACAATAATTAACCATTTCCATACTCGATGAGGGTCCGTGCAAGGTGACGAATATCCTTTGACGCATGCTTGCGTAGACGATTAACGCCCTTTCCAATCTCTGTTGCCTGAGAAAATCAAACTCAATTAGAGAAGCTCACAAACTTCTCAAACTCAACTAGTAAACCAAATTAAGAAAGAGAAACAATTTTACATTCTACCAAAATGGGTGGCAAGCAAAAGTGATAATGGATTTTCCATTCGTGATTCAAACTTCTTAAAACACATACAAAGCAATACTTAATAAATAACAAAAGATTCCTTTCAAACCTTTAGAGTCTCCACTGACAACGCCATCAATTGAAGCTTCCTTAATGAATCGAACAATATTCCATCAGACTGTTAATAACAGCAATCAAAACACCTCCAATTAGAACCTTGAATATGGCAAAAGCTAAAAATAAGCTAATCTAATACTCTGCCTTTCCCCTAAATAAACTTCCCGAAATCACATGGTGAAAACATGGGCACCCTCAAACCAAGGAACAGGTTCACCCCACCATTCCCGGAAGAGTTAAGATATAATCAATTAACGTGACCAGCAAACAATTAAAAAGTAATCATACAATCTACAAAACAAAACCAGCACAAGTTCCCCAAAGTCCATTCCCAACACAGAAAACTCTTCAAACCCAACTTAAAGAATCCACATTTTGATCTGGTTAACAACAATGGAAACTCAAAAATCTTCTCCAACAAACCAATTCTATCAAATGCTTCAACTACAACCTAAAATAGAACAAGCAAAAAACAGACAGTAAATGAAAGCATTTGAACAGAATAGAGTTTAAAATCAAACTAAAATGAGAATAAACCTGATCATGACTATTGGCAATAACCCCTTTAATCGTCAAAACCTCCCCAACAATCTGATTCTCCTCTTCAATCTCGTCTGTCAAGGCCTCCGCTTCATCGTAGCTGTAATTGCTCACAATGTTCAGATTCAAATGATCATCTGTACTGCTAGTCACCTTGCTTTCCTTACTAACACCACCTCCATTTTCCTCCTCTTTTGCTATTGCCAGCTCAACATGATCACATCCCAAACACCGAGTTAACCGACATGAGAAGAGCGTCTCTGCGATTCGATCCCTCTCAATCCTAAACTCCTTCGGACAATCCCAAGCAGCAACGATAATTGCATACTTGATGACCTCAAAGATGTCTGATTTCGCACTACGGAAGTACTTCCGCCAGTAATCAGGAGCACCGGATTCCTTATCCATGGCGAAAATCAGACCCTCAGATCGGATTAAGCCATCACAGAATCAAAATAACATTTGCTTGCTCAGAAAACCCAGAAGCCAAAGATCGATCCTCATAAGGTTATAATCCAAAAGAAAATAGAAAAGAAAAAAAAAAGGGGGGCAATTAAATCCACCTCAGTTGCTTCTAAAACTCCAATCAATCCAGAAGCAAAATCGTAATTTTCTCAACGTTTTTTTATCGGAATACGTTGATGGGTATTGAGATTTTCGATCGTTAATCCAATCAAGAAACTAAAAAACAGGCTTCAGGCGGGATTTAATATCGGATTTTTCAACATAAAGGGTATCAGTAACCGACCCAAATGAAAAACTTCATTTTCCGGCGATTTTGATCGAAAGATCGGGTTCGGTGAAACACAAGATCATTACCGGTTGAATAACTTCTGGGATTTGGATTGCGGAAACCAAAATCCAACAGAGTTAGATTTTCATGATGAAAAATAGGAGACAGAAATTATGAGAAAATCTCTCTCTCTCTCTCGCTTTAATCCAGAGAAAGGAGATACGAAAATGATGGAACTTTGTCATAGAACTAAAATCGAATGGATTCTTTGAGAAGATTGGAGCGATTTTACAAAACCACTTTTGTTACTTATTTTTATTTTTTTCTTTTCGTCCGTTTGACCTTCCGGTTTGGGTTTCGACGATCTGGTTTAGGGTAAATTTAATTTTCTTTAACAATTTTCTTTAGTACAGATTCTCTCTCAAATATATCTACCTATATGTAGAGCTATAATAATGAAGTTTTATTTCAAAACCACGCCTTCAACCTTTGATAGTAACTTCGAAAGTCAATTTCCCTTCAAAACTTTGATAGTATTTTAAAGTCATTTTCAAGCCTCCGAGTGACATTTCCAAACAGCTTATTTAACATCAAGGTTTTAATATCGCCCATATTTTGTGAAATTTTGCCATTTTCCCCTTGACGAAATGATGATATTTTTTCATTTCGGCAACATATTGGCGAAAGAAGGGCGAAATCTGACAAAATTTTGGCGAAATATCGCTGGTCAGTCTTAGTGACATGACTAGCGATATCGAACTTTAAAACCTTGTTTAACATGTTAAAAGTATGTTAAATAAGAGCTGTATAATTTTTCCATAGAAGATAAATTTTAGGGTCTTAAGATAACGTTCGATTTGATTTTTTGGTTCTCTTGTGTTAATGCATATGTCTGCGCATCTTCATCGGCCAATAAAAATGTGACACGTGACGTCTAAAGGAGCCAATAGAAGTGTCACACACAACACACAAAGAAACCACTAGAAACACGACACCTGGCGCACAAAGAGATGACAAGAGCGCAATGCGTGACACATAAAGAAAGCTACAGATGTGCAACGCGTGGTGAGAATGATCAAAGTCAAGTGAGCTCACGCACTATCCAAAAAGAAAGAGCGCGGGATTGATCAACCACATTCTCAGAAGAATTCAAAATAAGGTGCGAGCAGTTATCATAACTGAATTGAACGGTTCGATAACCGCTCAGAGTATTCTATAAAGACACAGAGGACCTGCTCCTTCAAAGCCCCCTCTCCCCCACACATCATCAACAAAACCAGCGCAACACTGCTGCAAACCTCCGGGTCACCTATCTCCTCCCCTGTTTCCTCCGCCGCAACAATAGCTTCGGGTTCCTTTGCCGCTCACCAGCCACACTCCGAGGAGTATTGCTCCCAACATTGGTAAGCCCTTCTAGTCTGCATGTTGGTCACGACCACTGAAACGTGAATCCCCTTTGTTCACCAACTAATCCGGTTAGGGTCTGCTACTCTCAACCTCAGACTGATTACCACTGTCACCCATCGGGAAGCTACTCTCAGCCTATCGGTCGCTTATCCAGCCTGCATGTGGGTCACGGTGTAGTGACCAAACCTATAAATTAATATAAAATTTAATTTGTGATTATTTAAAATGAATTAAATAATTATGAATGAAATCTGAATTCTTATTTGATTGTTTTATGCCTTTAATTAATGCATAGAAACCAGAATTAGTTGATTAGAAAGGATCATAGCCATTAAGATAAGTTAATGTGTGAAAATAAATAGAATTGAATGAGTATGTGAACTGATTGTGATGATAAGATGTTTACTATTATAATAATGCAGAATTGGGGTCAGACTTTAATTAAGAGAAGTGTAGGGAGTGTTGTATCATTGTGTACTATTAAGTTTGGCTTTCGAACTGGGTTTAGTGGGCTTGGTTCAGACTTGGTCGTTTAGTCCATTATTTAGAATTAAGGCTAGCTTAGTAATTCAATGTTAGATTTGAATAGATAGAGGAGAGAGAGAGAAAGAGAGTTTCTATTTGAATAGGAGTCTAGTTATGGAAGAACTCTAATCCTTCCATATCCTATTAGGTAGGTATGTATGAATCAAAGAGAATAGGAAGGTGATTTGAATTCAAAGGGAATTAAGGAAGGGATTAAGGAAAGGTGCGTGGGGTTATGGGAAAGATCCCATAACCATTCTCTTGGTAATTTTGGTGTGCACGACAAAGAGAGAATGTGAGGGCTGAAGGATTTTGGTGATTGCTGTAGAGAAAAGTGAGAAGAGAAAAGAAAAGAAGCGAAGGAGGAAGGAGAAGAGAAGGTTGCTGGAAGGAGAAAGACTTGAGGGTGACCTTGTGTTGCTGAAATCTCTGCAAAAAAGAGCACAAAGGTAGGTTCCTTGATTCTCCTTTTCATTATTATAGAGATGTAATGATAGGGAATAATGATGAATACGTGATGTTCTTTAGATATGATTTATTGGGTATGTATGATCATGAATGTGAAAGTAGATTAGTATGTGTATAATCTGGTGTGTGTACTTATATAGGTTTTAACATGGTGAAGATCTAGTGGTTCTTTGACCTACTATCAAATTTAATATATAAATTTGTGCATTGATGTGTAATATAATTGGAATGATGAAAATAAGGCAGAAATGATGTGTACGGATATTATATTGATATTTCAATAATGTATGATGAAAAGTGGAATTAAAATAGAGATTTTGGGAATTTTTTGGGAAATTACGAGGTTCATCCCTGTCGGTGGCTAGCCGAAGGGTGGACTGAAGGTCTTGGTCTATTTGGGGGCTGGCCGAGGGGTGGACTGAAGTTCACAATTGTGAGTTGAAACTTTCTGGAAAAATGGACCAAACAGTAGGGTTAACCGAAGGGTTCGGTCCTGTCAGGGGCTGACCAAAGGGAGGGATTGAAGCCCAATAGCCATGAAACTTTACAGAAAGTTGTAATTGTAGTGATCCTTGTCCTTAAGTCATAATTAATATAAATTAATTATGATTTAGTAATATGATCCTTTGAGGAGGGGTATATTGGACTAGAGGCCTTAAATTTCAGAATAGGACTAAATTATAATAGAATTTAGCTGTTTAGGATTTATATATGTAATTAAGGGAAAGTAATGGGAGATTATGAAATTTTATAAATTTTATAAATTTCAGGAAATTAGGGCCTTGGCCCAACGTGTGAAATTGGATTGGACTAGATGGAATGTCTTGGTCGTATGGCCTATGGAGAAGAGGTGAGGGTAGGTTGGTCCTTTCAGTTTGAAATTTAAATGTGCTGAATATGAGAGAGGGAAAGTGTCATGAACTAAACCTGGAAATCTCAATGGAGTTTCCAAATTTAAGCCGTAATTCTCACCTGATATCCCTACGGTAGTGGAAAACAATATTCAAAACATAAGTGGAAGTAAATTCGATAGTTCTAATAAATAATTAAGTAAAAATTACATATCTGGTCTTTTACATGAATTTGAACAAAAATCTCTACTTCTAATACATTAGCCCTATAATCTAAATCTCTATTTTCTCTAATCCCTTTTCCAAAGCTCTCCCTTTAAGTGCTAGTCTTCAATCCTGAAAAATATAAATCAACAAACATAAGCTGGAAAGCCCGGATGAGTAGTCCTTCAAAGCAAGGTATTTACTCACCAATATTATGAGAAAAATACTAAATAATATGTGATGATAGTAATATCTGTAATGTATATGATTAAAGACTAATATGAACAGAAATCAAACAATAGATTATTCTCTCCCAATTCTCACCTTGGTATATGAATCAATGGTCAATAATAAGAGTTCAAGTGCCTAATTCTATATGCAAATTAGATCAAGTGTATCATATACAAGATACTCAAAATAATATCAACAAAGAATATGATAATGCAAGGGTACTGTTATGTATGCAAATATAGTAAGTTCCCCCAAGACCGATCATTCCTTGAGCAAGATGTCTTAACGAACCATCCCCCCCATACAAGACCACTCTTAAAGATAAGATATTCTATGTGCACAACATAGTATTAAGGGGCTTCAACCTAGAGGGCACAATTCCCCCACTTATTTTTTATCAAGAGCAAATATCCAAGGCATCACCAATGTGATATCTCCTCAGGTAATCATACATATTTAACAACCAATAGAGGGGTGTCATGATTCAGCTATTGGGCATCGCCTTAGTGAACTTTCCCTCACCTATCATCTTACCACAAGTCTCTTAGGATCATTACACAGAACATATCTCTCACCATGGGTGAAAACAAGCATAGTCCATTAATAGGACAACAATGGTTTAAATAAGTCAAATAGTCTCTTGTGTTGGTCTAAACCCATGGCTAGGGTATCAGAAAAGGACATCTCAACAAGGTAATCCATATGCAACTCATAGTTTCAGGTCCTTTAATTAATGTAATGCACACACAATGATTCATAGGCATATATTCAAATCAACAAACACATGAGCACAATCTCATGATTCTAAACTATAGGGGCATATTAGTACATAATCACACATATCAAATAAGAGTACTCACCGAGGTATAATAAGTATGATTTGATCGATGTAAGTATGAAACAAGCATTAATAGTTGAATCATTCATTAACAATCTTAGATAACTTTACTTAGTAAGAACACTAGGCATCTCTAAATCACACATATAGTTTCAAACATTATGTAACAAGCTTATATATCAATTTATGTACCTAAACATGCATGCAAAGGTGAATAGAACTATTGGTTAGGTTTTGGGATTGGTTCCTCACATATCTCAAAATATCACATTGTCAAACTAGTCCTTAGTTGTCTAAACCTTAGGTATGGGTAGTCGTATCTTAGTAGGTGCATCTCTAATATCTGGAAATATGTCAAATCATCTAGGTTAGGTATATTACAGGTGTCCAAGGTCTAAAATAGCATAAATGGACAAAGTAGATTTTCGGTAGGGTACTCGGTGGGGTTTCGGTATGCCGAAAATGACTAAAGTGTGCCAAACTTTGGGATTTGGTCCGGGAGGGTCTCATTAGATCAAATTGGGATTTGTCTCAATTCCCAAAAAGAGGCTCGGCAGGGTCTTTCAATATGTTGAATTGGGCTCGGTGGCATTTCTAGTGAACTATATTTTCGACTATGGGGCTCAGTAGGGTGATCGGTATGCCAAGTTGGGCTCGGTAGCATTTCCAGTGAACTATATTTTCAACTGTGGGGCTCGACAGGGTGCTCAGTATGCTGAGTAGGCTGCTGAATCTCGATATGCTCAGGTTTTGATTGGGATTTCTCCCAAAGGTCACTTTCCATCTAGGGAAGCTTCGAAAATAAGTATTAGGTCTAAGGGTTTGGTCTACACAAGGATCTCTTTGTTTCTTGGGTTCCAAGTTAAGAATTTATGGGTTTTTCTTAATTCTTATGTGCATGCAAGTTAAAGAAGTTTAGATAGTGATATTTCTGGCTTTTACTATTAGGATCATGGGGAAAGGGTTAGTACAATCAAACAAGAACTTCCCCATGGTCATAACATTAAAATAGAAGTAAATATACAAGACTTTGAAGAAAAACTCACATTTTGATGTAGAATTGCTTATATGATTGCTTCTTCTTCTTCTTTGGGGTTTTCTAGGGTTCTTCACCTATTCTAAGTGTTCTCCACGAAATCTAGGTTTTTCCTTGTTTTCGGTTCATTTGGTTACCTCTCCTTTTATAGGTTTTTAGAGCTTAGGTGGGAGATTTTAGAAATTGCTATATTGGTGATATGGGTTTCTATTTCTTTTAAGGATTCAAATTCTAAATTACTAATTAGTTTACTAGGATTCTAGAGGTTTCTTACTAATCCTATTTAGTTTGTTTTAGGTCCTAAGCAATCTCCTAACTTACTAATTGATTTGTCTTACTAATTTGATCTGGTTTCTATTTTACAGTCCATGCCTAGTCATCAAGTCAATATTGCTGACCAAGTCAAATATGTTGACTAGTCCAATTTTAGTTATTGGGATTTCAAAATTAGCCTATTGTATTATGGTTTTTATGTTTATTTAATTATTGATTAATATTATTGGTTTATTAATTTATAAATTTAGGGTCGCTACTAAATTACTGTTTTACCCTTTTGGTGTTAAATTAATTCTTCTGAATTTTTCAGGTTCTCACAGAAAGTTTCCTCAACCCTCAACTTCCTTCCTTGTTGGGATTGTGCATGTATGGGAAACCTGTGACGACCCACACCCATTGTATAGCATTGCCCGCTTTGGTCTGAAGACCTCACGGCTTTGTCTCTTGGGTTTGACCGCAAAAGCGCGCTATACAATGAAATGCCAAGCCCCCCTTATATACCGAATCTTGGACTCGTCTGCTACTGATGTGGGACTCTTGTGTGCCACCCCCAGCCTGCCAATATCCGTAGCCTGCCCGCCCCTTGGGCCCGCCCACAAGACACCCGCTCGGAACTAGACCCCACAAAACTTTGCCTTGTAACAACCGACCAAAAAAGAGAGGGAAACCAGATCCGAATGTGGGGTTTCGCTGAAGAAGAAGAGAAGAGAAAGAAAAGGAAAAAAAGTAGATGAAGAGGAGATTACCGAAAGAGATTTATGGTGATCTTCCATTCTGAAAAGTAATAGAAAAAGCTTGGGAAAAGAGGTAGGTTTTTCCTTGGATCTTATTCTAATTATTTTCATGGAAATATAGTAATGGTTTGTAGTAAGAATGATGATCTAGGAGGGTTATGCATGAAAGTTGAAGGGTATAATTAATGAGATTTGGCTTGTATGCATAGGGTTGTATGTTGATTGAGATTAATGTTTATAACATGATTTTATGATGATATTGTGACCTAATGTGTGATTCAATGCATGTAGGTGAGTTTGATGTGTAAAATGCTAGAGATATTGAGATTATTATGAAAATTGTGTTTCTGGGTGTTTAAATTGTGTTTTTATGTTGGAATATGAATGATATGAATGTGTAGTATTTTTGGGGATTTTTTTGGGATTTTACGAGTTTCGGTCGAGTCCAGGGTCGACTGAAAATCACAAAAATCTGGACTAAAGTTGGGTGGACCGAAGTGGCCCAAAAGCACCCATTTCATGTGGGCAGCTCTGGGTCTTAGCCTGGTGAGGTTGTGTATGATGTTGTTTTTGCTTAAAGAAGTGTGTGTAGTGATTTGTGCAACAATAGACTCAATTGCCTCTGTTTGTGGTGTGCTATGACCTAGTACTGTGTATTATGATGTATGGTAGTGTTTGAAGTGAAATATATATGAGACATGAATGTTTATGTGATATTATGTTGTGGGTATATAATGCATGAGATATGCAAGTACACTGTGTGTGGTTCCTATGTGACCCAAGTGTTGGTATAGTTGAGTTCAAGAGTGATTCCAGAAGTAATCATTGTATGTAAATGTTTAAGTGTGATTCCAGAAGTAATCATTGGATGTATATGTTTAAGAGTGATGACTCTAGAAGTGATCACTGTATGTTTGATATTTTAGAGTGATCCCAAAGTGATCACTGTGTGTTTCCAGAACTCTTGAGATAAGAGGGTATGTTGTGGTTGTGTATGCATGAGTCATGCTATGGCCATTCCTTCCTTTGGGTAACCAATCCCTGAAAGGAAAATGGTGTTTTCTACCATGGGTTATCATCCCCTAAAAATAAATGATTTATTGCTATTCCAACCTTTGGGTAACCAATCCCTGAAAGCAAAATGGTGGTTTCTACCATGGGTTAATATCCCCTAAAAGGAAATGTTTCATGGCGTTTTCCTACCTTTGGGTATCCAATCCTTGAAAGGAAATGGCCAAGTATGTTTTAACACATTCCTTGGGTAGAATTTCCTGAAGGAGATATGAGAGTTGATTTCATGGTTAGGACAGGTCTAACACCCTACATTTGCATACATTTCAACATCTTCACTCCATCATGAACATTGTGCATCATACACATTCATTCCATAATCATTCTTGTGTGTGTTTGCCATTTCATCATTTGTTTGCTACATGTCCATGTTCAGTATCATTGATTGTGTGTTTGCTAAGTGAAATGTTGTTTGGTGATTGAAAGTTATGTTTAATCATGAATGAGGATCATGAGTTGGTGGTATGTGAGAAAGTTATGCGCTATCATGATTATAATTCCTGAAGTTGTTAGTGTGTGAGAAGATTATGGATTACCATGTATATGATTGTAATATTGGTGGTATGTGAGAAGTTATGATTATTATGATAAGAGTGAAATTAATGATGTTGTATTACGATGAGAATGGTTGTAAAGTATGTATTATGAGAATGGTTGCAAAATATAATATTATGAGAAATTGCATGATGTGAGCTTTATTATATGACTGTGAAAATGATTAGAGTAGTTTCCTTGGATTATCCTATTGAGCCTCCAAAGCTGAACCCTACTTGAAACAGGTTTTCATCAAGGATGAGTGCTGGATCTGGAATGGTGGATGGTATTTTGGGTGAGAAATTACAGCAGAAACTTGCTGTTACATTTCTGGATAACCCAGATTCGATCGATCGCTAAAGTCGATCGAGCGCTAAAGTCGATTGATCTACATTGCTGATCGATCTACTGTTTGACTATGTATTTTTTAGGACAGAATTTCCATTTTGGTTCTAAATGCTAACACAATTGTGAATGTGATGATATTAGGTTGTGTATTGATGAAAAGGGATGTTAGTATGATAGTCACAAATTGAAATAACTATTTTACCCCTATGTGTAAGGGGAATTGAATTGTATTGAATGTATGTTTAATTCTGTACAAATGTTCAAGCAT